>PVKA01032836.1:0-24938 GCA_004027165.1 Ctenomys sociabilis
TTACCCTTAACATTAGTGAATTATATGATATTTATTTAGGGCTGGGAAGATGGCTCAGTAGAATAAGCGCTTCCCTTGGCAAGCACAAAGGTCTGAGTTCAATCCCCACTACCGCCAAAAAAAAAAAAGGTGGGGGGCTGGGGAGATGGCTCAGTGGAATAGGTGCTTCCCTGGCAAGCGCAAGGGTCTAAGTTCAATCCCCAGTTCCACCAAAAAAAAAAAAAAAAAGATTGTACTGTATATGATATTTATTTATATTTCAATAAATCCATATAAAGAAAGACTCGAGCTGCATGTGGGCCGCCTGCAAGGCTCCCTATTTAGCTGTTAGTAGAGGCTCTTCCCAGAGATCCTGCAGGCCAGTACTGCTCCTTATCATCACCCTCATGCTCAGACAGTGAGCCTGGGAAGGCATCCTTGACTTGTTTGTCTTTTTTTAATCCCTACTTCCAACACCATCAAGTCATGTATTTTTTTTCTTAATCTTCTAAGTCCCTTCACTTTCTCTAGCCCGTCTTGCACTAGTGTGATGTAGTCTACTCTCACTGGAGCCACTGTGATACCCTCTGGTTGGCCTTCAGCTTCTGCTTTCTCTCTAGCCTTTTTTTCTCTATAGCCAGAGGGTTCAAAGATTGGTTGATTGACTGACTGACTGATTGCATTTTACTGAGACAGGATTTCATTATATAGTTAAGGCTGGCCTTGAACTCACTTTTTAGCCCAGACTGGCCTCAAAGTCACAGTGATCCTCCTGCCTCACCTACTTAGTGCTGGGATTATGGAGGTGTGCCACCATGCGTGGCTCAGAGGGATCACTGAAGCTGAAAATAATGTCACTTGGGTAAAGTCCTTCAATGATTTTCTAGTATTGTTAGAAAACAATTCAAGTTCTGTAACAACACACGAAGGCCTCCTGCAGCCCAGGTGCTCTCCTATCCTCTGTCTCCATGCTGCTCTTCCTTTGTGGCTTCTCTAAACCATGGTTTGTCATACCATGGTTCTCCTGGCGGAGAACGATCCAAGCAGCAATCAGAATCACATCACCTCCCACCCCCCGTACACTAATTCTACCTCCCCTTTTCACCTGCCTTCTTTGTTCCCTTCTGAAATGCCAGAAGTACCCCTCCTTTCTGACCCATACCAAGATAGCACCGACTCCTTCTAGTCTCACTCTCCACACATTTTTATCTGTAACATTCAGCTCAATATCTGACCAGCACAAGCCCCTCCTACCATCCTAAAATTCTGTACTCTAGGCAAGAAATCACTGTGTGATTTGTTCTTTCCAGATTGCAAAAAAATATATTAACAGATGTTAGCATATACTATATGGTGAAATTAAGACATGACTCTATGCTTCCTCCCCCTTTCTCCCTTACTTTCTAAGGTACATCTAAGGATGCCTGCTCAGGAGGAACCTGGGCCCAACACCTGATTTGTGAGATGAAAGCCAGTCTTTCAAATCCGTATAGTGCTAAGAGCTATTTTTCTTAGAAGAAAATAGCAAAAAGGAAGGAAGAAAAATTGAAAAAGAAAAATAGACTATCAAATGTTTTAAATTTCATCAATCTTTTTCAGTACACAATGAGGGATGAGAGTTAGATTAATGATTATAGATTTAAGTGAAGGATTTTATGGGATTTTTTTAAATTTTTTATCTGTACACAAATTTAAATTTATACTATTTTGTTGGGCTGGGGAGCATATGAGACTTGCATTTTATTTCTGTGTGTGGCACAAGATTTTAGGCTAGGCCAAGCATGATGGTGAATGTCTGTAATTCCAGAATTTGGGAGGTCAAAGCAGGAGGATTGCCACAAGTTCTATTCCAGCCTGGGCTACAAAGTAAGCTCAAGCCCAGTCTGAACTGGATAATGAGACCCTGTGTCAATAAATAAATTAATTAATTAATAGTAATAAATAAAAAAAATAGGCTACATAGAAAATTCAATAAAGGAATTGTTTTTGTCATAAATATTTTAAGATTACCTGACAAAAAGATTAACTGAAAAGTAACAAAGGCTGAGATTAAAATCTAAAAATGAGAATGCATAATCTTCAAAACATTAGAATATGTTATAAAACTTTTCATCTTCGTGAACAACATAAAACCATACTTTAGGCCATTTTACATACCAGCTAGCTCTTAGATGTAGGGATTTCTTTGCCAGTGAAATTAATCTGTCATTTACACAGACATTTGGGACTCCAGTTCCAGTACAAGAACTACTGCCCCAAAGCCAAGTGCTCCCTACTTGAACTTGCACTTTTAAGGAGCATCCCATGGGTACCAAGGATCTTACCAAAATGATTGTTGCCCTGAAAATAAAACCCCACTGTTCTGGCTCAGCTCGTGAGGAGCTATTCGGCTATGTAATTCAGTAACCTTTCTTCCAAGTTGGTATGTGTCATTCCAATACCCTTTGCAAGACAAGTTCCTGATTTATGAGTGTTCACTTCAGCTGTGAACTTTCACAGGTGTGCAGTGTAAGACTCACTTTGTCAGTTAAGGAATATATCCATTCTGCAAATGATTCTCCCAGAAAGAGCTCATTTATAAGTCAAGTACTTACTTTCTTACAACTTAGACCCAGTGTCCTAGCCTGCTAAAGAGTCAGTAAATTTTATTGACTAATGGAAGAAATGAAATCAAAAGTAGTGTCAGCCATATCTAGGTGACCTAAGATACACCTTTATGTTTATAGTTCTGTGACTTCTATTTTATTGTAAGTATTGAAAATGTGTGTGTGTGTGTGTGTGTGTGTGTGTGTGAAAGAGAGAAGTAAAAAAAAAAATAGTTTTAGAGTTACTCTAAGACAAAAAGGACTCCATCAGCATAACATAGTTGAAGGTAGTCACTAACATTAAAATGAAAATAGAATTTCCAGTCACTGAGATACCGAACATTAGCTTAGTTGAGGTTTTGATGACCTCCTGGTCAGTGCTATGGAGATCACACAGTGGAGGATCTTGGTGAGCTGAGTGAGGAGGTGCAGGGTCCACAAAACTCCAGATGTTCATGCTTGTTGTGCACGCCTGTGCAGACTCAGGACCTATGCTTAGCTAATAGAATATCCACAACTGGCAAACCCAGAAGAAATCCTGCACACAGACAGGCACATGTTAGCCTTCCTCTGAGCAGGAGTGGGCAGTGGCTGTGAGATTCATTCAGGATGCTAGGCTAACTGCATAACCATCTAAACCAGATATTCCAGGGGAAGGGGCATGCGGCGGGGCGATGCCTTCCTGTGGATTCTACTGTTCAGAACTTAGTTTTGACAATTGTTACTCTACATACTGACATAATTTCATTAAATTCTTTTCTATTAAGAAAAACCAGAATTCAGTTTTGTGGTTACAAATTAAGGACAGTCACCTAAATTGTTATCAGGGAGCAGGCTCCAACCAAAAGAAACTTTGAAAAATTCAGTGACTCTTCACACACTTGGTAATGAACATTGTATTAATATCCACTGCTGAGATTCTGTCAACCTATGACAAGCAACAAACAACTAAGATTTTTTTAAAAATTATTGTCTAAGAAGAGTGGTGGCAGCGGCTCCAGCGGCAGTAGACACACAGTTATCTGTGTTTCTGGAGCACGAGCAGTTGCCACTGCTTCACCAGGACGAGTCCGGTTCGTGTTCGTCTGCAGAGATCTCTCTTCTCTTGCTTGGCTGCGGCAAATCGGACTTAAGAGACTGAGTCCGCGATGGAGAAAATTTTACAAACTGTTCCCTTGGAGAGGAAAATAAAGAGAAAAGA
The DNA here is from genome assembly GCA_004027165.1 of Ctenomys sociabilis. Taxonomy (NCBI): domain Eukaryota; kingdom Metazoa; phylum Chordata; class Mammalia; order Rodentia; family Ctenomyidae; genus Ctenomys; species Ctenomys sociabilis. Next base: position 3,766 of record PVKA01032836.1, read on the forward strand.
ACAGTTTTGTAAGCTCTTGATTGGTGGCTTACGTTTTGAAACCACAGAAGAAAGTCAGAGGAACTACTATGAGCAAAGGGAAAATTGACAGACTGCGCTGTTATGAGGAACCTCGCAAGCAAACCATCAAAAGGGTTTGGTTTCATAGCCTTCTCATCCGTGGCTGAGGTCGATCCTGCCGTGGCTGCAGGACCTCATCCAGTCGATGGGAGAGAGGTTGAACCAAAACGTGCTGTAGCAAGAGAGGAGTCTGGCAATCCTGACTGTGAAGAAACTGTTTGTTGGTGGAATTAAAGAAGATTCTGAGGAGCATCCCCTTAGAGATTGCTCTGAAGAATGTGGAAAAATTGATACCATTGAGATAATTAATGGTCTGGGGGGGAAAAAGAGACTGGCTTTGTAACTTTTGATGACCATGATCCTGTGGATAAAACTGTGTTACAAAAATGCCACAGCATTAATGGTCATAATTTTGAATAAGAAAGGCCTTAAGGAAGTCCCAAGCCCAAGAAGTAGAAGAGGAGGGAACTTTGGTTTTTGGGGATTTACGTGGTGGCGGTGGTGGGAATTTTGGACAAGGACCAGGAAGTAACTTTAGAGGAGGATCTGATGGATATGGAAGTGGACGTGGATTGGGCGATGGCTATAATGGGTATGGAGGAGGATATGGAGGTGGCAATTTTGGAGGTAGCCCTGGTTATGGAGGAGGAAGAGGAGGCTGTGGTGGTGGAAGACCTGGATATGGAAGCCAGGGTGGGGGCTACGGAGGGGCTATGGCAGTTATGGAGGAGGAAATGATGGAAGTGGAAATTACAACGATTTTGGAAATTATAACCAGCAACCTTCTAACTATGGTCCAATGAAAAGTGGAAACTTTGGTGGGAGCAGGAACATGGGGGGACCATATGGTGGAGGAAATTATGGTCCAGGAGGCAGTGGAGGAAGCAGGGGTTATGGTGGAAGGAGCCGATACTGAGCTTCCTCCTATTTGCCATGGGCTTCACTGTATAAATAGGAGAGGATGAGAGCCCAGAGTAACGGAACAGCTTCAGGTTATCGAAATAACAGTGTTAAGGAAACTCTTATCTCAGTCATGCATAAATATGCAGTGATATGGCAGAAGATACCCGAGCAGATACGGAGAGCCATTCTGTGAATGGCCTGGATTATTTAGCAATATTACCTCACTGTGGGGGAAGGATTGTAAAAATGCCTTCGAGTCAGTTTCTTAGCTTTTTAATTGCTGTTTCATTCTAGTGGTCTTTGTAAGAATACAGAAGCATTCCTTCTTTGACAATGTTAAATTTGTAAGTTTCTTTGTGTGTGTGTGTATGTGTGTGTGTTTTAGGGATGGATCTACAGTGTGTTCAGGGTCTCACTACTAGATCGGACTCATAGTGATCTGCCTGTTTACAGCCTCCCAAGAGCTGGGATTACACATGTGCACCACCAGGCCCAGTCTCAATCCCCATCTCAGCACACTGTGGGGTAGGGCCAGCACTGCAAGCCTGGGGATTGAACCCCAGGCTCTTGTGCCTGTGCCTGTGTGACACGTGAAACCTTTTTTAAGATTTTTCTCAAAGTTTTGTGAAGCTATTAACCGGATCATGATGTAATAAGACATAACATTTTTCCTTTAATAAATTTAAGTGCATGTGTAGAGTTAAGAAGTTGTATATTTATGATTTAATAAAATAATTACAAAGGAACAATAAATAAATATTGTCTAGAATAACTGGAATGCTATTCACTGAAAGCAAAATTTTTCTGTGTCTATAAACATGCAGTACAAAGTTACAATTTACTTATTTGTAACAGATCTACACAAAGCCAGATACAAGTCTGCATTCTGTACCTCCCAGCTCAATGCAGGTACTGAAAGTCCGTTCTTCTCTGTGACTGAAATACAGAATCTTCATGTTCCATGCAATCCAGAATCTTCTCAGGGTATTGCTAAAGAAAAAAAATAAATAAGTAAAATGAAGGGGTAGGAAACTGGAATGCTAGAGGGATTGATCACATGACACATATGTACCTCTACGGGTCCTACAAGCAGCTCTTTGCTCCTAAGCCTCGAGAAACACACTGATGAACAGAGCATCATCTTATCTTAGAAATGCATCAGTAGCTGGGAGTAATGGCACCTACCCATAATCCCACCATTCCAGAAGCTAAAGAAGGAGGATTGTGTTGAGTTTGAGGCTGCCTTGGGCTACATAGCCAGAGCCTGTCTTAAAAAAACAAATCCAACACAAGCAAAGCTACTGGCAATTCTTCAAGGCTGCAGATGCTCAAGTGCGATGCTGAGGAAGGTCTCCCTCTCTCCTGTGGGGGATTAAGATCCATGCTAACAACACCACTTGACCCCAGTTTCACAGTGAAGTCTGGTTACCAGGCAGATGAGCAAAATGACTTAGTGCTGACTCATCGAACTTTTTCCAATTGCCAATACATTATATGATTGTTAATAGTGAAATGGCTGGGTAGGCTATTGGATCATGTTTCTTCTGACTTTAAACACTATTAAAGGAAGACAGACCATCCAAACAGACAAAAATGTGGTCTTCTGTTGATGCCACATTGTAACAGATGGTCACAGCTTCAACAAATTTCCAAACCTAACCCTGTACATAGCCCAATGTCTCTTGATTAAAGGAAGTGCATAATTCCTCATAAGATCTGATAGCAATATTGTGTCAAGGAAAAGAGGAAATGCGTTTTGGTGGAAATGCAGCCATCTCTGTTACCATGGTATGCTTTGTCTCTACTTGTTGGATGAGTACCAGGAAACAGATAGAGCAAAACTGCTAGATTTTCCATGTAGAGTTTTCCTACACAACCATAAGAGCGTGGTGATGAAATACCAAATTGAAGCCACTGGCACCCCTTCAGCAAGCCAAGTTAGTCTGAAGTACTGGGAAAACCACAGTGGGTGGTCCCTGGAGAACAGCAATGGACTGCTGTAAGTGTCATGACATTTAACAGCTCCCACATGTAATCTTTTTACCTAGTAAATTAATCTAACCTTCAACAATTAACAGACAACTGCAGAGTTCATCATTTTTTCCTCTGAGATATAAAGCAATGAAAACAATGTGTTTTTACCTGAAACAGATGAAAGTACAAATTACCCCTCAATGATGTTCATTACTTAATGACTCATGATTCAGTTCACAAGAACCCTGAAGGTGTTCTAAGCCCAAGAGGTGCAGTACTTGTTCATTACAGGCATGTCGGTGATATGACATAGAGAATATAAGGGAACTCTACATGTCAGAGTGGTGCTGTGGTTCAGATGGGCAGTATCTCCCAAAGCCTCATGCATTCAGCAGGGGGATTTTTGAGAAGTGATGGGGTAGTGGGGGTGTTCTTCTGACTTGCTGCCAGGAGAAGGTGTCTGGTGGAATGGAGGACAGGGGCCAGCCCCAGCTCTTCCCTCCTCTTCTGCTTCCCAGCTCCCTCCGCATAAAGTATTTTTCTTTACCAAACTCTTCTACCACACTGCTTTACTGTTGTTGGAGCCTGACAACCATGGTCCTCTGAAACTATGAGCAAATAGAATCTCTTTTTGCAGTTGAAGGCACCTGGGACTCTGTTCCACCAATGAGCACTGTGCTTAAGACAGTAGGAAATGAAAGACCTGACATCCCAGCAGAGTTTCTTAGAGTGCAGTGATGTAGCACAAGCCAGGATCTCACTTTGAAAATACAGATGTAACTTTTTTTCTGCGTCATGGCTCACCTTGCCCCAGTATTGGAGAAAACATGCTTCTTTTTTTTTTTTTTTTTAAACATGCTTCTTGTAAGTTTAATTTTCCAATCCATTTATCAGCTAATTCAAAGATTGCTGTAGTTTGGGTTCTAGGCAGAGCAGCCTGTTTCTCCAACCACACATGTTAGAGGGCAAATAAGTCTGCCACTCCACTGTGCAGAGAGCTGAAGGGGCTAGGGGGAACATGAGGACTGTGTGCAGTGCCTCAGCTCTGGATGGAGCAAGGCACAATCAAAGAACAGAAATGAAAGTCCTAAAATTTGGGCACATCAGTGTGCTGGCTAATACAAATAACTACTTCTTACTTTAAAAAAAAAAAAGACTCTGTAGTTTTTCCAGCCCACTAATGAGTCTGCTACGTAACTATGGAGCAGCAGGGGATCAAGTAAACCAAGCTGCTGTTATGAGTGGAGTGGTTCCTTTCTAGAGCCTGAACACCGTGGAGGGCAGGCTTGGCCCCCTTTTGCTCACCAGTGTTTCTTCTGGGATAATAGCTGGTATTTTATGAGTTACTTAGCATTTGCTGACAGCTCAAGGCATGCAGAGCATACAACCCAAAGAAGAAAGGAAAAAAGTTAAGGTGGAAGGCAGGAAATAAGGCAAGAAGGAAGAAAAAAAAAAAAAACAAATTGAGCTTAGCATACCCAGAAGTACTTCCTTATCAGGAAGAGTGTGAATCTATAGGACTACACTTAAGGCAATCTTTTTTTTTTTTTTTTGGCGGAACCGCGTATTGAACTCAGGCCCTTGCACTTGCCAAGGAGGCACTTACTCCACTGAGCCATCTCCCCAGCCCCAAGGCAATCCTAATGGTCCTCATTTTTATAAACTGCTCTCTCAAAACAGTATACTATAACTGTCATCAGAAGTTTTTCCCTTCAAACTTTTATTCATTCATTGAAAGTTCTCTCAGATAAGCTGTCCAAAGAAGAATAATTTGTCCCCGATTTATAGGTTTTTCTGTGAAATTTCCCCACATCAAACAAACATAAATGGAATCGTCACAATGTCACAGGTTTCCTCGGGAGCATGCAAAGGACAACTGGCTGCACGTCAAGCCCTCATCCTTTTTTGTCTGCCTGTCTAGAAAGAAGGGAGGGTAGCATAAAGCAAATTTCCAAGGGGAATAGTAGTTGTGCTTTGCCACGGTTGTAAGAAACTAGGAAGGAACCTGATGTTAGGACTGATGAGAATGAGGACTGTATAAAAATCACATGCCTGAGTTCCTTGAAGTGGGTCTAGAATACAACGCACTTATATTCTGTGTGAATGCTCCTCAAAGCCCCTTTCCCAGAAAGGGTGCTCATTTTCAGGTCAGACAAAATAGCCCTATTGAGTCCCTTCAGCGCCTTGATCAATGACAGTGTGACCCAAAAGCTCTAGCAACATGCATGGAAGTGACTCCAAAACCTTTCCTCTGAGAAGGTTTGCCTAGGCCCTTCTGCTGCTCAATGTTTAATATACTTGTAGTAAAAATATGAGCATGCTATAAGAAATGTTTGACTAGACATTCGTTGGGAAAGCTTTTGGATATAGTGAAGAAAGTCTAGTAGTCAAAGAGAGAAAAAAATTAGATGTTCAGAAAATATGAAGTGTAGAGTATAATATTAAAATGTAAAAAGTAGAAAAGACAGTTGCAATCCTGAATATAGACAGTTCTCCTATGTATTAAGTTGAAAAGAAGACTGATAGAAGTAAAACTGGGTAAAGTAATTGAGGGAAGAGGAAATGGAAATGGAAAATAATCATATAGGAAAATGTTGTTCAACTTGATCATCAGGGAGATAGCTCAGTGGGATAAGTGCTTCCCTGGTAAGTGCAAGGGTCTGAGTTCAATCCCCGGTTCTGCCAAAAAAAAAAAAAAAGAGAGAGACAATAATGTATCTTCTTACAGAAAAGATATCTTCTTACAGAAAAGATCCTATTGAAATTTTTGTACCCACCATAAGTAGGACTCAATGGCAGAAGTACGCAAGAAGTGGGAAAAGTCACATGCTCCTTCTAAGTGTGTGCTAAGTCCTCTTTGGAGTTTCAAGTGGCTGTCTTCAACAAAATTTTAAATGACACAGATTGTAGATGCCACAGTCCTACCTGAAAACATGTATGTTGATAGAGAAACCCAAGCAATGAAGAATATGGCACAAGGATTTTTATTGCACCATTTTTTTTATAGTGGCACCAATCAGAAGGAAAAATCAGAGTTTTCACCATCAGGAAAATACTCAGATCATTTATGGTACATCTTACTATGGAAAGTCCTCAGTTACTTGAAATTCACATCTATGTTTTTCTCTATCAATATGAAAATAGAAGCATGTTATATTTGCAAAATTTAGAGATCATATGTTGTTCTGTAATATTTTCTCTGATGTATGTACGGAATTGCATGTTGGGAAGATACACAGCAAACTCTTGAATGAAATATGAATATATATGTTAGGCAAAAGAGAGGCAATTAGAGAAAAAGACAATGTTTTCTGCTCAGATATTTAATTTTCTGTAACTAAAAAAGGCATGCTAAGAACTTTTAAAGGAAAGAAAGATCACAAAATTGCTCAAGGTTTTTATTTCTGTTGTTTTACTTATGTGCATAATTGACTTGTTAATATTTATGCAGTGAAAGTGTGAAGAGAAAATCAGTCATTCTAAGGCAACTCCCTTCTTAGAGAGAACTTTCAATGAAACCACACATTTTTCAGGGAAAGAAAGGTCTTACTTTTTTCCTATTACGACTTAGCTGCTAATGACTTGGGCATGCGTTTTAAGCCTATGACTGATGATGTCCTTGAGGTTGTTTTTTTTTTTTTTTTCAGCTTGGGAGACATTTGTTTTAAATTTTTACAATTTAAGAAAAATACACTTGATCCATAGGAAAAACTAGCCTGGCTGGAATACCTCTTCCTACATTAGGGTCACGTATCATATGACTATTTAAATTAGAACCAGAAACATATGCCTTCCTGTTTCTGAAAGCCTTTCAAATGTTATCTCAGGATAAATAAACTCATAAAGATTGAAGATAGATTGTAAACTAGTGTTCCATCCCAGAAGCATTTATATGTGCTAACTCTTGAATTTTGTTTTAAATTGTTTTATGATGTAGTTCCCTTCTTTGAAGGTCACAATGTTTTTCTGTTTACCTAAATAGTAGTTTTTATCACATTAAATTCATAATTCTCAAATGTTTCTATAATTCCACATTGAATTTACATACTTCAATAAAGTTCACTTAAAAATTCAAAAAACAAATCATGTACTTGACATTATTTTCCACACTCATTTTTTTAAAAAAGGTTTCTTAAAAAGGAGCTACTTTAGAACAAAATCTACTTCTAAAGGTTCAGAGGCCAAAAACTTTTTACGTAAAACAAAGATACAAGCAGCTGTGAACAAGTGATGTGTAATTAAAAAGCCTTTTTTAAAGGACCCTCTTCTTGGAAAATAAGATAGAGCAATTTAGTAATTAAAATAATTTACTGTATTACAAATATTTATCTGATTGATTTCAAATTCTCTCTGAAAAGCTGCCATAGCCTTTGAATGTTATCTCTGAACTATATTACAGAACTTTGTATATTGTAAATGAGCATATAAACTATTTAATGTCAACATGTTGAGCGAAATATTAAAAAATTACAGTAATGTACTTCTTTTATGTAAGCTTTCTACAAGAATAAATGGGAAGGAAATGAAGAAAAAAGGAAGAAAAATTATAGATGTACATAAACTCTAAAGCCTCACACTGATACAGTTCATTCAGACTTCCCCGGTGGGTTAGGTTCTACAGTAAGCCCCCAGGGCAGGGGCTGGGCCCGCTCACCCTCAGCACACAACGGATAGTATTATTAACAGCAGAGCCTATGGTTAGAATTTGTATGATTATTTTTTTTAATAGTACTGTTCAACAGAACACTAATTGAATTGTCATTCAAGTTCTGCTCCATCTTGCCTTACGTGCATAATGCTGAGGAGAAACACTTAAACTGATCACTTACACTTTTAAAAATACAACTTAATGAGAAAGCAATTTGGTAAATTGCTGGAGACTGTTTTATATCACACAGAGTGTTACATTCTCCAAGAAGAACTTATTTTAACAGAATTCCCTAGGAAGTTTAGCCTCAATTGAAATAGAAAATTGTTCCTGTCTGAAAGGTTGCATACTTGCATGATTTATGGAAATTTCTAGAGTAAATAACATTCTCAGTTTCAAGCACAAAACCCTTTCCTCTCTTTTATCCACAATTTGTCTCCTGAAAATCTGGAACTTGATGCAAAAACTATGTTAATTATTTTGTTAAAAAGTGATGAAATAAGTTAAAAGATGTCTATACATGATGAGCGTACAGCCAGACATAAACAAACACAGAGGAGTCAGTAAGACAACTTTCCAACTGATTTGTTTTATTTACTTTATATTTGAGTGATCCAAAAGAGATATAGGTCAACTAAAAGCATTTGATAGCAGCTGAGTTTTCATGTTAGTCAAAATATAAATCAGGTGCTATAAATAAATGAATTTCATTTTCAGAGTTCTGAAAAAAATGCAGTACACACAACACTTTATTTCTCTTAATTCCGCTGTTGTGATGTTCTCTTGTGCACCAGCCTTTGGAACCACAGTTCTATTTTGTTTCTGAGTCTGCTTTTATTAACTCTGTATGTAATTATGATCATGTGATATTTGTCATTCTGTGCTGTTTTCCCTTTAACATAATGTGCTTTAGTTTTACTCATTACAAGTGTCAGCATTTTCCTATTTTTAAAGGCATAATGATATTCCAGTTTATATATAAACCACACTTTCTTTTTTATTTCTTTTTTTAACTTTATTCAGAAACAAATAACAATGAGACAGTTTCAAAACTGATTAGTAGGACAGTTTCAATAATTAATACATTGCATATTGTTGTCTTTGTAGTGGTTATTCATAGTAAGATGCAGACATGATATCCTGTCCAACCACTATTAGTACAAACCTTTCTTTTCATTGAGTTAAGAGAAAGTAGCTGGCTATCTATCCTAACTATTTTGTATATACAAATACAAAATTGTCCTTCATTTGTATCCTTTTTTTGTTTAATTTTGTGAGAGATGGGTATTCCATTGCCATTTAAATTTTGCAGGTGCGTGAATGCAGCCAAATAATCCAACATAGTTCAGTACACTGTCCATAATGGTACTGGGTTATCCATAGGACTGGCAAGCAGAAGTTGATAAACCACACTTTCTGTGTTTTTCTTTTTCTTTCACTCTTTCTTTCTGTTTGTTTGTTTTGCATTTAGTACAGAGTCTCACTACACAAATCAGACTCCTAGTGATCCTCCTGTTGTCAGCCTCCAAGCACTGGGATCACAGATGCAGCCCCCACGCCCGGTCTCAATCACCCTCTCAGCTCACCCCCGGGGCAGACCAGCACAACATGCAGGGGATGGAACCCAGGTCCCTGCATCTGCCCAAGCAGGCGCTTTAGAACCCTGAGCTCTCTGGCCAGCCCTTTTCTGTGATGAGGAGAATCAGGTGGGCTCCTGTCTTGAGGCTACTATGAATAATGCTTTAAGAAATACGGACGTGTGACATCTCTTCGGCATGCTGCTTATAATGCTTGGGACATATACATAGAAGTAGGATTACTGGTTCACATCATAATTTCTTTAGACTTCTGAGAAACTTTTCTTTTAAAGGCTATACATACATAAGCATTTTTGTTTCATCTTTTTGACATTACCAATTAGTTTTAAAGTGATATTTCATTACGGGTTTAGTCTGCATTTTCCTGATGATTAGTGTTAGTGAGCATTTTTCTTATCTGCTTGTCATTGGTGCACCTTCTTTGGAGAAGTATCTGTTCAGATCTTTTCCTCCTTTTTTTTAATGCTACCACTTTTTTTTTCATTTTGCTATTCAGATGTTTGAATTCCTTACATTTTTTGGATGCTTATTATTGTGTTTTTTCTTTGTTTGTTTGTTAATTTGACAGAACCAGGGATTAAACTCAGGTCCTTGAGCTTGCCAGGGAAGCCCTGATTCCACTGAGCCATCTCCCTGGCCCCAAGGATCTTTAGCATCTTATAGGATGCATGATTTGTAAATATTTTCTGCCATTTCATGGGCTGTGTCTCCACGCTATATATCATTTCCTTTGGTGTGCAGAAACATTTAGATTGATAAAATCTCACTTGTCTATTTTTGTTTTTCATCCCTGTACTTTTTAGGGTGTGTGTGTGTGTGTGTGTGTGTGTGTGTGTGTGTGTGTGTGTGTGTGCAGGGTCTCACTAGCAGCTCCGACTTGTAGTGAGTCATCCTCCTGTCTTCAGCTGCCCTATTGCTGGCATTACTGGTGTGTACCAGCATCCCCGGACTCCATCCCTGGCTCAGCGCACCTGGGGGTGAGGCTGGTGCATCCCTGTACTTTTGAGGTCATAGTCAAGAAATCTTTGCCAAAACCAAGGTCTTGGAGTGTTTTCCTTATGTTCTACTAGTCTTGCAGTTTCAGCTCTTCAGTTTAAGTTGTGAATCCATTCTGAGTACATTTTTGTGCAAGAGATGATAGAAGTGTGTCTTTGTAGTCTTTTGCATGTGTGTCCACTTTTTCGAGACACTTTTCAAAGAAACTGCCTTTACTTCACTGTGTATTCTTGCACTTCTTTTGAAAGTAAATCGACCGTAAGTATTAGTATATTTTCAAGTTAATGTTGTATCATTGGTGTCTTATTTTTTACTTTATTTTGATTAGTACGTATTTGGCAAATAGTTTTTGAATGACAAACATATTGATCACATCATCGTAGAAAAATTGTACCTGACTTAAATCTTAATTCTTTTTTTAATCCCTTCCTCATCCTTTCAAACCTCCTCCCCCATTTACAAAAGCTGTATTTTTGTTTTCTCCTATTCTCCTTTTCCCTTTCCTTCCCTCCCCTACCACGAGAAATGTTGCTCTTACCATTTGAACATTTTCTTCCTACTTTCCTATATCTATCATATACTTTTGTCCTTATTTATGCTTTAGATTTCTCACACAAAAGAGTATATGTAATATGCGTGTCTGATTATTTTTACTGATCAATATGGTCTCAGGCCATTTACCTGAAAGTGTCTGAAGGTTATCCTTCTACATGGCAGTTATATTCCATTGTATTTTTTATTCCATTGTATTTAAAAATCACATTTTCCTTATCTACTCATCTATTGATGTGCTATTTCCAAGATTAGGCCACTATAAATTATGCTACTATAAACATGGGTGTGCATATATCACCGTGGAATGATGTTATTAATTCCTTTGGGAAAAAGGCAAAATAATATCTTGCTAATATGATTCCTATAGCTATTAAAGGCTATGAATTCTGGCAACATAAAGTCTGTGGCATTGTCCTTCTTGGGCAAGACAGATTTTTCTTTCCAGAAAATATTTCTTTTTTTCACACAAGTGCATATCTAGTATGTCCATTATAACACACAACATAATAAATTACCAAGATTCACATTAGACAGATCCATGTGCATGCATCATCAAGGGCACCCATCATTTGTGTGCTGGGTCTGTGCCCCGGCTGGTCTTTAGCACTAAGTCTTTGGTTCATCTGTTTACATAGGCACTTTTACCTGTCAACTAAAGACACCTACTTGGGTGTTTACAAATACTTAGTGTCCATAATATTATTTACTTATACTTAATTTTATATTAATTCATTATTTTATTATTCAATATGTCCATTATGTGTTACAATAGACATGCTAGATGTGTCCATGTGGTTGATGATGTTAACCAGAGCTTATTCTGGGGACAAAGCTTATGAGCACCCTAAAAATGCACGTATGGTTTATTTCCTGGTTCAGTTATTTCAGGGAAGTATAGCAGTAATCTTTATTCTAGTTTGATATGAACTTTAAGAATTATTTTCTACTTTTGTGAAAAATGAGACTAGAATTTTGGTGGGGAATCCATTGAATCTATTGCTTTAGGCAACATGAACATACTGATAATACTCTTTCAATGTATAAGCATAGGATACCTGTCTACTCTGCTGTCTATAAATTCTTTCATCAGTGTTTTATAGTTTTTAGCAGAGAGGTACCTTACCTGTTTGGTTCTGTTTCTGCTTGATTGTTTGCTTGCTTTTATTTGTTTAAGACAAAAGTCTTGCTATGCAATTCAGGGTGGCCTTGAACTCACTATGTAATCTAGGTTGGCCTCAAACTCATGAAATTCTCCTGCTTTAATCCCTGGGTTTCTGGGACCTATTACATGCAGTTATGAGAACTAAGAATTGGAACATCAAAGGTCTTAGTTGGTCTGTGTATCAATTAAGTATTGTAGGAAAAGTTCTAGCAAATCTTCCAGATCCCATTCCTTATTGGAATTCATTTTTGGATATTACTGAGTTTATTTACATCTGTCCTTCACACTCATTATAAAACTCACATTACAAATGTGAAAAGAAAACAGGGCTGTATGTATAGTTCAGTAGCAGAGCTCACTCCTCCAAGGCCTTGAGATCAGTCATCAACACAAATAGGTAGAGATGAAAAAAGATTGTAATAGTTGCATTCCTACTTTTCTTTTATTAATGTTTTGAAAAACATTTGCATGAACTCCAAAACTTATATAATCACAAATGTACAATTCTTAATCGGAGTTCTTTGTTTCAACACGCCATTCAAGACCCTTTTCACTGTGAAGTTCAAATATAAATCTGTCTCTAAAAGTACTTAACATTGTTTTCATTTGATCTCTGTATTCATGAAAATGCCTGATTCGCTGACTTACAAAGGTGTCTCCCAGGAAAACTTATAAATGACACCAATTCCTCTACAGAGCACCAGTGACTACTAGAGAATTCAGCTTTAAAGTTTAATATATGTAGACTGTAGGCATTAAGGAAAAAAAATGATGTTAATTTACATTACACATTTCTTAATAACTTTACTTGTCAATGACTGGAAACAATTAAAACACAAATTGTCTGGGCAATCTAGCATGTGACAGTTATATGTATGAGACCAACCATTTGGTGGAGGGTGAAAAAAGCAACATTAGAAACATAAATCTTTTGATTCTCTAAAATATTCTTTTCCTTTACTTTAGAGTGTAGCAATGCAGGGTTTGTTTCTGGGGTCACCCTGTCTGACACAGAGCCCTCCTCCACTGCTTACCAGACTTGGTTCTGCAAGGGCCTCTGTGGCCAGGGAACTTCTCCATTTTTAAAACAGTTGCAATAGAGCTGTCCTCATAGAGGTCCTGTGATGAAACAGATGTAAAATACTTAGAAAGCTGAGGTCAAAGAAATTACTGCTTAATATCTTAGGAACACATACCAAGGGGGCAGTTAATATGCTAATTTTAAACTGAACTAATACCTATTTATTAATAAAATCCATAGATCCTTGCAGTAAAGACAAAAGGCATATATTTTCCATGAAGGATAAAATTTAAATGCAAGCCAGAAATTAGAAAAATACATATTTTACAGTTTTCATTATGGTTGAAAGACATCAGGTCAATTAATATAATAGTAATCTCAAATTGTAGGAAATGGAAGATAATTTTAATGCTTTGCAATGTGAAGGAAGTGGAATCTAATCTAATTAATCTTTCATGACTTAACGGAATAATAATAAAAGAACCATTTACTTGGGAAATTGTCTCAGTCACTCTTCTCTCATCCTTGAAACAAATACCTGATACTCAAAATGAAGGAAGTATAGGTTTATTTAGCCCACAGTTAGTGGAGGTTTCAGTCCATACTTGGCTGGCTCCAAGACACAGCAGCACATGCGAGAGGGGAGCAGCTCATGGTGGCAGAAAACAGTAAAACAGTAAGAGCAAAGAGGAGGAGAGGCAGCAACAATGGCTAGAGAGCAAGTCAGCCTCTCAGTCTCTCTTAGGTTCCATTCAGGCCATCGAGCAGAGGCTGGGGTAGCACTCACACCCATAATCCCAGCAGCACTCGGACTCATAATCCAGTCTTGGATAAAGAATTAATCACAAACTGTAGAGCTGTGCCTTAATGACTACGTGAGACTTTGGGGGGACAGAAATACATAACCATAACAGAAATTTGTACTCTTATTTTATACTTCTCTAACTTTTTATCTTGCTAACACCAGTGAAAAAGCAAGCCATGGACAGAATATTTTTAAAATTATCTTTGTTTGAATTCGTAACTAGTGGGGAGGGAAAATTAGAAATGTTCTATTCATGAAACTAAGAAAAAGTATGTGGGGGGAAGAAACTAAGAAAAACTAATTCTTCATTATTTATAATTTGTGATAAACAAATTACAAATGTTTGTTGAGCTTTATTTATTTTTTATGTATTTAGTACAGGATCTACAGGGTCGCACTACTCACATTGGACTGGTAGTGATGCTTCCTGTTTTCAGCCTCCCAAGTGCTGGGATTACAGGCAGGAGCCACCATGTCCAATCTCAATCTCCCTCTCAGGGTGCCCTGGGGAAAGGGCACACAGTGGATCAAACTCTGGCCCTTGCATCTGCCTAGCTCTTTAATTCCCTGAGCTATCTGGCCATCCCTGTTAAGCTTTATAAAACAATGTTTCACAATATATACAAAGTTGGTGGAAGAGATAAATTATCTAATGTTAGAAGGAGCCTCCATAGCTCTATCACCCTTAGGTTAGGTAGCCTTGCTTTTTAGTGATATTTGGATCTAGTTTTAGTGAGATTTGATATAACTCCAATCTAGATCAGTTTTGATCTAGGTTAGACATAAATTAGTCTAATTACCTAGAATTCTGTTCCTAGGCTTAGTAAAGAGAAATCTAGCAACTAAAATCATGCAAATGCTCAGAGCCTTCTCTTGTCAAAATTTGTGATAAAGACAAGTCATATTCCACTGATCCCAATTGATAATTATTTCATAGATGCGTTGCTACCAATGAATGGAATACAATAATTTGCTAACAACACTCATAGTATCACCTTATTTTATTTCTCACTAATAGTGCTTGCCAGAGGTGCATTAACACACAACCACTGAAATATATACAAATATTTATGAATATTTTTTCCAAACAAAGTTTTCAGTAATTATCTTTCTAATATAATAATATGCATGCCATAACCTTTTGGAATCTAAAAATGTTCTGTTTTTTTTTTAAAAAAACAATCAATGATTATAAAACTTAGTAAAGAAATTGTCATATGCTGAAGTATGAAGAGTGAAGAATTAGAGCTCCATATTGATGTCCATGTTTTGGCTCTAGAACTTATGTAAATGCTACTTTCTAAAGCAGAAAAGACTTTACAGATGAGGATAACTTAAACGGATATTGAAGTAGAAAAATTATCAGGACTTATGGGATGCACATAGTGTTCTTCTGAATTTATAAAGACAGAGAACCATTTTTGGCTAAGGTGGATGTGACCAAGGAAGCTGAGACTCATCGTATCATTGGCCCGGAGGAACACAGGAAGCCAGTTTCTTGGAGGGGGAAAGACAAAATTAAATTCTCCCCGTGAGCTTTTAGGAAGCATCACGCCCTGATAACGCCTTAATTGTGGACCACATAGCTATAGCCTCTAAAAAAATAAACTTACAAATGTATATGCCATTAAAGTTGTGGTGCTTTGTTATATTAACATAAAAATAAGACAAAGATTATAAAAACCATACATAGCAACTCAATTATCAATTCCAACTGTGGCACAACTGCAGGTTACAGAAGGAAAATCATACTGAAAAGAATAGGAAGAAATAGGTACTTAATTTTCATGTTTCTAAGGTTCTCCTGCTGTTTTTATACCATTATTGTATTTCTTCCAAAATACTTCATTTAGCTAATATTAAGCAACACACTTAACCCTTCAATGTTTTGTTTATGAGTCCTGGATACTCCCAGTGCCAGGTAGGTCCTTATGTTGATGCAATGGTAGGCTCCAAGTCCAGAATTACAAAAAGGATCCCAGAATTCACAGAACAGAAAGGTTCACAGGCCACATGAATTTTTTAAAATCATATTTAAAACATAATGAAAGGCAAAGGGAAAGCTATAGGACAACTTGATAACTGCAGAGTGAGGACCAGGAACGCCCTACCTGAACCCTGTCATGAGCTGTGCTCACACATCCTGCCTCTCTCTCTTGTGCCTCCCTAACACGCTGTGACCTCTGGCAACAGTTAGGTTTGAGCAAGAGTGCTCCCAGCTAAAAATACCCTGGCCAATGACACGAACTTTTACTAGAGAGACACAAAGAGAAGCATCCCTGCTCAGAGCTGGAGCTCCACGGGCAGCCTTTCGGACAGATGGGTTTTATTTGTATGTCTTGGGAAGGAGAGATATGAGGCTAGAGTTAGTGTCAACCATGCTTCACCTCGTTAAATACTCAGGAATCCTGAGTATTTGTATGCCTCCTGAACTTTTCCTGCTTTTTCAGTACTCAGTATACTATAAGTATTTCATAGCCATGAGTATTACAAATAATACGTATCTTGAGATTTATTTTCTATGGTTAGTATTGACATGCTAGTAAGTACTTCTATTTGCTTAATATATCCTGTGATACATAATTATGTCTTGCATACTATTTGATTGCTAGATATTTATACACCTAAAGGTAAAAACTTTTGATGCATATTTTATGAATTACAGGTGTATTTATGTTCACAAATAAATTTGGTATACTGCTAAGTAAATGGACATTGCATTAGGCATCAGGGTTTCCTTTTGTGTAAGTTACCGTGACAGTGCTAAGGGATGTCATCACTAATTCAACAAGACTGTATTAAAATTTGGCTGACAATCAATAGCCTGAACTGGGTGTGGTGGAGCACACCTGCAATCTCTGTACTCAGGAGGCTGAAGCAGGAGGGTTGCCGTAAGTTTGAAGACAGTCTGGACGACACAGTGAGTTCAAGGTCAGTCTGATCTACATAGTGAGTCCCCGTAGCAGTAATAACAATAATAATAATAATAATAACAATAATAATAGACTAGAAAAAAATCTGTGTAAGAATTAAACACTTCCATGCTCGCTTCAGCAATACATATACTAAAATTGGAACGATACAGAGAAGATTAGCATGGCCCCTGCGCAAGGACACATGCAAATTCGTGAAGCGTTCCATATTTTTAGTTCTGCTCTTAAAGAGTCAATCTTAAGAGCATGGCTAAGCATCTTTATATGCAGTCTATTAAAAAAAAAAAAACCAATTCGACTATTATGTCTTGATTCAGTTATAATTTTGTTCCTAATTATATATAATTTTCTCCCTTCATTGGCTTGTTTTTATCCTGCACGTAGAAAGTGCAAAAGGCATACTTAAATTTTCACATTTAACACTTGCCCACTGTCCTTTTGCTATTTCTCCTACCCCTCTTGAAGATTGTGGTGTCTGATCTTTAGATGGGCTGCAGGCACATGGTTCCTTCCAAAAACCAATATTGATACCACTGCAAAACCAAGCCAGCAGCAAGACAATGTAGAGAGGTTGGCTTGCTTCCCTCTCTTCCTAACTGCATGTTAAAAATAAGCCTTTATCGATCTTTAAACATCTGTCAGGTGAGTCATGCATTGGGTTATTTTTTATACACATGTATTCACAATATTTCAAATTGAAAGCAACATTTCAGTTGATTCAAAATTATAACATGCTGTTGTCTAAAACAGATTAGAAAATTTATAACTGTAAAAATGAAATGCACATATTGATATTTAAAATGCATAATTAAGAAAACTTGGTGTTGTGTTTTTCTTGTATACAAATAATTAAGCCACTATGTTGGCACTGTTCATTTTTCTATTTTAACACTGAAGGAATGAAAGTCTTTCATAATTTATGAATTTATTACTAAAATCTCAGCAAAAAGAAAAAAAGTCTGTCTAAAATGTGTGGGTAAAAACTGTTTATCAAGTGTTTCTACTCCTTCCCTTTATGCTGGACACCAACTGTATGCCCTAGGTTGCTTAAAGGGATTTCATTATAATATAAAATCAATAAAATAAAAATGGACTAGTTGTATATATGAAAAAAAGAAAAAGAATTAGACACTTCCTTGGCTACCCTGAATTGTAAATAAAGAGTTGGTGATAATGTGCCCATTATAATAAAGACAGGAATAGAAAACAAAGAAGAAAGAGATAAAGCAATACCAATGAACAGGAGTGGACACAATCATGAATAAGCACAAGCCAATAAGATCTGGTTAGAGCTGAGAGAATTAATGGTTTTTTAGCATGAAAGTAAGCAAAAAATGAAGGTATAAATCATCGAAAGACAGAAAAATTATCTGAGAAAGATTAATGAAACATGATTGGAAGGTTTCTTGTTCAGAGGAGATAACTGGTAAAGTTATTTATTTATTTGGTACAGGGTCTCCCTAGGTACAAATCTTGGACTCTTAGTGATACTCTTGTCTCAGCCTCCCAGGTGCTGGGATTACAAGTGTGCACCACCATGCCCAGTTTTGGTGGCCAGCACTATATGCCTGGGGCTTCAAGGCTGGCACGGCATGTGGTACTGGGAATTGAACCCTAGTCCTTGTGCTTGCCAGGTAGGTCCTTAGACCACTGAGCTATCTCCCAAGTCCTGGTAGTTATTTTATATCTTGAAAAACTAGACTGCCACACAATTTCTGTGACTCTGAAGTGTTTCATGATACTTAGTGTGGGGGTTTCTACCTTGGCATGAGGCATAGCCTAGAAACTAATACTCCTGTGGGCTAGTTGTACAAACATCCTGCTTTGAAATGCACTTAATTTTTCAGCATATGCTCACATACTAACCTGAATATTTTTATAGTAAGAATTCTCTCAATTTTGTGTGAGCTATAAGATGTTACTGCAGTAAAGCAAAGAATTATCATATCCCTATTTAAAAGGCACCAAGGAATATTATTTGACATAGAGGTTGTATATATTTTCCATATTAATATTAAATATCAATATGAATCGAGCTACTGCCATACCTTCTTGACTTAAGTGTGATGATAATCTTAGGAAATTGTCTATGAGAACACAGCAGTGAGGGAAAATATTAGGTGGTAGTTTGGCTTGCTGAGTTATGGTTTCTCAAAATAGAAAACTTGAATTGTGGAAGAATAAAGATTCCTATGCAAATCAATTCTTCGTTTCTGTTTCAATAATGTGCTGGGTTATTCTTCTTAGCTCATGTTTGCAGTAGATAATGATTACATTTATTGTGGGGAGTGTATACAGACGCATACTACATATTAACATTTTCTTGTCAGCCACCCACTGCCCATAGCTTCTTGTCCAATCCTACTGTTTATTAAAGGTTAAGTGAAGTGCTTCTAAAAAGGAGTCTGAGAAGGCTCTTTAAAATGATAATTCTTTGTTCCTCCCAGATATCTTCTTAGGGCTTTCCAGGTACTTTCATCAGGACATATAATAAAGACAGTTTCACTCCATTATTTATTATATGTTGTATTTTCTACTGTATACAGGCTTTTAATTAGCAATGGTGCTAGTTTTATTTTTTTTGTTTTGTATGTTTTTCTTTTTCATTTTATTGAAGTACAAGTATCAATGAGACAGTTTTAAGACGTCTTGACAAGATGGATTCGATAAATTAATATATTGCAAACTGTTTTCATAATGTTTTGGTATCGTACAAGGTGCATACATGATATACTTACAGACATTATTATAGCAGATGTCTCTTATTAGTAAATTAAGAGAGTGTAGCTGTTTTTTATACCTGAATTTAAATACTTTTTCTTTCTTTCTTTTTTTTTTTTGGCAGAATAGGGATTCGAACTCAGGCCCTTGTACTTTCTAGGGAAGCACTTATTCCACTGAGCCATCTTCCAGCCCAGTTTTAAATTCTGGTATTTAAAAAAAGTGCTAGACTGATACTCTGATAGAATGTTTTAATTGTGACTGAAATAATAGGGAATGTTTGTTTCAGCTAAGTTTTCATTTTCAAAAAGAAAGTGTAGAATATTTGTTAAGAAAGGGGAGAAAGCAAATGAACAAATAAAACATATACTCAAATGCCAAAAAATACTAGCTTAGCTTTACTTGCTCACTCTCTGTTTAACGTTCATATTACTGAATTCTGTTTACTGAAACTATTGATGTTTCTTGCATTAACCTAATATTTTCTTCTTGGAACATGACACATAAATTAGGGGTGCAACTGATTAGATACAATGATAAAGTTTGATTTAAGAGACAAAAGTTTCGAATATATCCTTTCCATTTGTTTAAACTTGAAGGCAACATTATCAAAATGTTTACCCAATGTGTCAGGATTATAAATGTAACCAAATGTCAGAGTTTGTATTTTTGGTCTCATCCCTCCCTTTTATTTCCACATAGAAAATATGTTATTTCAAAGGGATTGCAGTTTGCATTACTAGATAGCTTCAGTATTTAAAATACTAAATAAATTGCTTTTAGGCTATAAATGTACATTCTAATTCATAGACCAATGTTGTTTTCGTACTTTGTAATGAAAGATGGATTCATAAAAAGATAAAATAGCCCTTCCCTTTTTTGACACTGCTGATAAGAGTAACATTATTTTGTCATTGTCATCTCCTGTTCGTTCTGTTGCCTTTTTCTCTCTGGTTCTCTGTCCGGCCAGTCAGCACACCAAGGACAGTATAATTTAATGGTCACTTTACTAAATCAATCAACCTTACTTGGGAATCAAATGTAAGAGATAAATAAAACCAGAAGACAGGATTTAATTTAAGTACTGAATAGTTTTATATTCAAGTGTGGAGTATCTATGATTTATAAAATATATATTTAGAAAATCTACCATTTCATCTATACTTCCTTTATATTATATCTATGAAAGATTATCATTGAAAATGGCTAATTTAAGAAGTGTTCTAAAAACTTTAAAAAATATAAGAAATGTCCTTAAAAAATGAAAATAAAAAATTATCAAAAGTCAGAATCATGTGACTTCAAGGAGCATGATTTTTAATAGCTCTTTGTCTTTTGGCTTGCAAAATTTAAATATTAAATTTATTTTCTATCAGTTCAGATAATCATGTGGATCATTTGCTTGTCACCCAAATACCCCTTTCTTGAGAAACAAACATACAAAGATTAAATTCTTTAAATTAATTTTAAAGTGAAACACATTTCAAAGCAAGATTAAAACCAAGCAGTTCTTTAAGGGAACAATTTTGGTTAAGGGAATACTTTTTGCTCTTGTAACACAGAAAAAATGATTATTACAACATAATTGAAAATAGCTTAGCGAAGACTCAGGACATAGGAGAACCTGTACTGCAATATCATGAGACTCAGGTGAGCTCCAAATTTTCTGAGCAAGGAGATTGTGGAGCCACAGAGGAAAGAGATTGAAGTTCTAAAGTGTGCCTGGGGAGAGTCACATGAAGAGAAAACTTTCTCTCAGGCTCTCACAGAGAGCAATCTGGTCAAGCATTGGCCGTG
>PVKA01032837.1:0-24907 GCA_004027165.1 Ctenomys sociabilis
AGATCTGCACTAATGGTGGTTGGACAGGATATTATGTCGGCTTTTAGTGCTATGGTCATCCACTAGGTAAATAATTATTGAATCTTTGATATAATTCAGCTATATAAAAACCTGTAAATATAATTTCATGTATGCACCTTGTACAGTACCAAAACGTTATGAAAACAGTTTGCAATGTATTAATTCATCGACTCTGTATCGTTAAGGTGTCTTGAAACTGTCTGATTGACATTTGTATTTTAATAAAATAAAAATAAATGGAAAAAAAAAATGAACTGTTGGCCTGATTGGATGAGGAAACAAGGGTTGAATCAGGGAAACAGCACAGATATATTTCAAAAGTGATAAAACTTTTCTATACCACAGATATGGTGGTGGATCTATAACTTTGTGCATTCCTTAGCATGCATAGCATTGTAGATCACAGAGGAATGCATAGAATGTCATTATAATTAAAACATAGTTTAAAATTTAATAAATGAGAAGGCATTAGCCAGACCACCCCCAGCATCCATTCTGAACTCTTGATGAGATGCACGCCCCTTCCCTATTTTAGAAACTGATAGCTTTTCTATGCATTAAAAGATTATTTCAATTTACTTGGTGTTGTTTGCATAGACATAAATAAATGTCTTCTGAAATACTGCTACAAGTTTTATTATATTTTCTCCTCATATAGAGCAAGTCATTTGATATTTGGCAGTCTCTGATTGTATTAGGAGATCACTTACAGTGGGTTCATATGAATTTCAGTTCATAGATTTGTCTGGCCAGGCAATAGTCTGCTTGTCTTAAGAGAACACATGTTAAAAAAAAAAAAAAAAAAAAAAAACTTTAGAAAAGAGTCTATGTGTATTCTCAATATGGACTATGTAGGCTTTTGTTTTGTTTGTTTGTTTTGCTTGTTTGTTTGTTTTTGTTGTTCTTATGAGGCAGGGTTTCGTTATGTATCTCAGCTGGCCTTGAACTTTGTAGCCTAGGATGGCCTCAAATTTCCATGATCTTTCTATCTCAGCCTCCTCAGTGTGGGATTAAGAGTGGGACCACCACACCCAGCCTGAACTGTATTTTGAGACAAAACTAGAAAAGTCTGTTTCTTACAAAAGATTGAAATTTTAGATGTGGCATGAGAACAAATGCGAGGTAAGTTCACCCCAAGTTCTCTGCAGCTCTTTCTGGGTCCTTTTACCATAATCATAAAAATATGGTTAAAAAATATGTCTTCCTGTGGAACTCAGGTTGCATACTTAAGTGGAGTTTACTGGAAGCGTCAATTGATTCAACTTTTAAAAACAGGAGGGGCACAACTTCTATGTTTCATTCTCAGAAATGTGTGCGCTATGTTCGTAAGGTTGGCTATGGTTGCTGCCAGGTGGCTCATGAACCTGTAAGTAAATGTGTCAGGTGCACACACTGAGAAGATGGAGATGTGCACTAGATAGAGTTCCCACTGCAGTGTCTGGAAGTATTGCCTTCTGCCTGCTAGCGTGGAAGCTCATTTCTGTTTTCATATCAAATGTTCCTATTGACAAATTTCAGCCTTAGTTGAACTCTTAAAATGCTCTTGTGCTGTGCAGTGCTGGTTCTGTGCATCAGTGCTATGCACTGAGGATAAAAGAAAATTATGATTCAGACAACAGAATGCTGATGATGACCACATATCCATTTGTTATTGTTTTCTAGCAGCGTTTTATCTTGTAGTATTATAAATGCCATTTAAAACTAATTAACAGGCCAAGTGTGACCACACAGGACCACAATCCCAGTACTAGGGAGTTTAAGCAGGATGACTGCTGTGAGCTCTAGGCCAACCTAGGCAATAAGGTGAGGCCAAGGCCAGCCTGAATTATGTAGTGAAACTGAGTCTCAAAAAACTCAAAAAAAAAAAAAAAAAAAAAAAAAAAAAAAAAAAAAAAAAAAAAAAAGAACTAAACTATTATTCCTTCCAAAGGTAAATAAATAAATAAATGTGTAAATAAACCAAGTTCATTGAACCACTCTATATAATGGGATAAAGCTAAAATGATCTTTACTGTTGTATTTGTTAAAGAATGATTATAGTATGTATACCCATTGTATTGTTATCTGTTGCTGAATAACCATTTCTCAAAAAGCAGTAGCTGAAAAAAAATAAAATACATAAATATTAGATCAAAATTTCTGTGGGTCAGCAACCTGGGCACTTAATAGAGTCTTGACAAAAATGGAATCAAATGTTAGAAAACAGTAAGAGCATGTTTGTAAACTTGTGCTGAGGACCTGCTTCTACTCACCTAGCCTTATTGGCAAGATTGTTGTTTGATGTTGGACAGAGATCACCACCAGAATCTGGCTATGTGAACCCCTCTGGAGAACAGCTCACAATTTGACATATTATGTTACCTAACACAGAAAGTAGTATTTTCTAGAAAATGGTAGGAAGTCCGACCCCTCCAACTGGTGAGATAGCTCACTGGACTAAGCTCCTGCTTAGGCAAGCACAGGGACCTGGGTTTAATCCTGGGCACCACATACACACTGGCCCTGCTCCCAGCATGCTGAGCTGACAGCTGAGTCTGGACATGACGGTGCATGCCTGTAATCCCAGCACTGGGGAGGCTGAAGACAGGATGATCAATAGGAGTCTAACCTGCATAATGAGACCATGAATGAAGTACATACAGTTTTTCAAAAGACACATTCTGTATGAAAAATTAAAGTAAAAGTCATTGGATAAGACTAAGAGGCAATACAACATAGCCAATATATTTTTCCACAAAGTTCAGACAACCAAGTGGTACTCAAATATTTGAATTTCTGTAGCACAGAACACTAGAAAACTTAACATTTCAACAATAGAGTTCTAAAAAAAAACATATAAGTTAAAGATTTTCTGAAATTCTAGTACTTCAAACCAACTAGAAAATAAAATCTGCCTAATCTGATCAAACACCTTTCAGAGAATAGTAACATTACACATGAATTGAAGTCAATATTTTTATTAACATACTGCTAATACCAAGATAATAGTTATTACAAAACCTATCATATTTCAATAAAATCTGAGGTTGGTATCTTTTTAGAGTAATGCTCAAAGTTCATGAATAACTGGTTGGAAGACAACACTATGTACTACAAAAAATACTGTGAAATTCATATTAGTTTGTTAAGTGAAATTCTGTATCACTTGTGAATTTTTTGTTTTAATTCTAATTTATATTCTATTTTTTTTTTTAATTAAGAATTATTTGAGAATTAAACTCATCCACATCCTGACACTGACAAAGGATCCACAAACTGCGGTACAGGGTTTCAGGGTAAGAATTTCACTGACTTTGTCAGACATAAAAGTTACATTTCTCACTATATATGTCTTGCTTTATCTTGTTCTTAACAATCCAGCAGAAAAGTATAAAAACGAGGTATAAAAAGTAAAGCCATATTAATATGCTGAGCTACAAAAGGCTCAAGTCAACAACTTCTGACACTGCCAGTCCTCCGGATAACACACTACTATTATGGATTACTGGACTATATTGGATTATTTTACTGAATTCACATACCAACAATATTTAAATGGCAGTGGATTAACCATTTCTGACAAAACTAAACCAAAAAGAGGATATAAATGAAGGACCATATTGTATCTGTATATATAAAATAGGATAGATATACAGGCTACTTTCTCTTAATTCAATGAGAAGAAAGATTTGTACTAATAATGTTTGGACAGGATATCATGTCTGCATCTTGTACTATGAATAACCACTAAGAGGACAACAATATCAACATGTTAATTAATGAAACTTTCCTACTAATCTGTTTTGAAACTTTCTCATTGCTATTTGTTTCTCAATAAAATTAATTTAAAACATAAAAGAAAAAAGCATGTTTAATAAAAGCACAGAAAATTATGAATAAATTTGGGGAAGTTGAAATACTATATTATGTTGCTAAAGATGAAAACATGGTCAATTGTTTACTTATTTAGAGATTTTTTTATCGTTATTTAATAAAGATATGATTTTATCTAAAAATAATAAAACAAAAAAAAATTAAAAAAGAAAAGATTCTAAGTCTTTAGACTAAAAAGGCTGGGAAGGAGGTATTTGAATTCTCCAGCAATCAATAGTTTATCGATGGCTGGAATTGAGAGTCACCTGACTCACTATGTTAAGGAAGAATAGTGAAATCAGTTTTGGAATTAGCTTAAGAACATAAAAATACAGCCTGACCTCTATTACTTTGAGACAAGGAGCAGAAACACTTAAACGTGGCACACAAGGCTTGTCTGCCTGCAGTCTCACTGCATCTTGAAACAAAATCATACCAGGGCACTGAAATTGATCGTGTTTGTATGGGAAGCCAGGTAGATGGAGTTTGAGAGTCTCTCCGAAGACAGTAAAAATGAAGCAGCTCTGGAAATACAAGATCTGTGCAACGCTCTATGTTTGCCGATGTTAAGCCTAATGACTTTCCCTGGCTTCCTGCTCTCAGATAAAACCATGTAGACAAACCTGTATTTGATCTTGCACTACCTCTGACAAACACGTGAATGTTCCATGGGGTAAATATTCTGCTAATTTTCTGACCGTTTGATAAAGATAGATAGTCAGAGATCAAAGCTCAGGAACAGTAAGTGGCACATTTGCAGTTGTAATTAGTTTACCGCTTCTCTGTCTCTTGCTTTCTTTCAGACTCTGCATGTTACTTCTCTGCTGACATCACCAATACTCATCAGTACACTGGTCTGCAGTAAGACTAAGCAAAACTGTCTCATTGCTATTTGTTTCTCAATAAAATTATTTTTAAAAAACAGTAAGCAAACCTCTTGAATTTGTCTGTCTTTCCATTTGTAGATTCCACTGGCACACACTTAGAGTCAAGAGTAGGTCATTTCATGCCTATTACTCAATAGTCATACACTTCAGCACCAATACTGCCTTGTCTATTAACTGGAGCAAGTTGCACAACTTCTGTAGGCTTCATATTTTGATGACTGTAAAGAGATTGGCATTAAAACAAGTTTTTAACAAATACTTGGTTGACTTTGAGAAGTAATAATGTTAGCTGGAGAAGGAGCTTCAAATGCCTTGAAAAGTAGAACTATTAAGTAGCTTTGAAAAGGATGAGTGTGAACTAACATTGTTGGGAACCACTGAACTCAGTACTTTTGTTCCTCAAATATAAACATATTGAATTTATTCAGGGCATTGGACTAGGGAACATGAATCATGTAGAGTGAATAAGTATTTAAATTATCAAAGTAAAGGAAAATGTAATATGTTCTCTGGCATACAACTCCTAAAATCCTTGGAATTTTTTTGTTTCTTTTTATTTGAATTTATAATATGGCTGATGCCTGGAAGCCTCCACGGTAGCTTCAGCTTGGGCTCTGACCACACAAAACACTTATACAGTACTACAAGGTTGACATTTTCCCCTCCAACTTCTGGGAAGCACAGGGGAAGGGGCTGAAAGTCAAACTGCTCAACTAAAGTGACTAACTTAATCAATCACACATATATAACAAAAATTCTGTAAAAAAAAAAAAAAAAAGAAGAACAGTGTTAGGAGAGCTTCCAGATGGCTGAATACATGCAGATGTCACCAGAGAGGACATAGAAGCTAAATTCCCACTCCCACATGCCTCTTCTCACCCAACAATACACTGTCCTTAGAAATCCTCCATGCAACTGGTGAACATAGGTAAGTGTTTCCCTGACTTGTGTGATACATTTCAGTGAATTAATAGGACCTAAGGAGAGGATAATTAAAACCCAATTTGTAGGCAATTAGTCAAAAACACAGATTACAAACCTGGGCATTGTACCCTTTTATCTCTGCAATGGAAGAGACTGTTTGGGGATGTACCCCTTAATCTGTGGGCTTTGAGATTATCTCCAGTGTCAAGCAGATTTGAATTGAATTAGAGTTTTCAGCTGGTGTCCTCTGTAACACCACTGCTCCCTTGTTGCGTGGGGGAGACCCAAGCAACTGCTGTCAAAAGCCTGTCATGGAAGTAAAGTAGCAGAAACTATGTTTGACATTTTTTAACTCAATATGTTATTGCTGCGATACATGAGCAGACAGTAGTAAGTATTTAAATAAATAAGTGATCACAGCTGTCTGGAATGGAGGAAATGCGAAGTGAAGAATGCTTCAGGAAAAATAGTCAAGTTTATGCATGTAAAAACAGAGCAAAGTATTTCACACAGCAGGAATAACAGGGCCAAACACGGAGGCCAAACTATGTGCATGAGGCAATAGTATGAAATCAGTCTGGCTATTATGGATTTGGCTGGAATATCAGGTGTTGGAAGAAGAGAATGAGAACAATCAGCAATGAAGAAAAGCAGCTAGGTAATATAAGAATCTAAAATGAACAAAACTAATACACACGTGTGAAAACAGGACCCTTGATAAGACTAACATCGAGACTACCTGGTGTTTGGTTCTCTCAGTGGTTTTTGCTTGCGTGGATGCACATGATTGGCTTCCACTAATGGAGGACATCCCGCACTGGGTAGCCTGTATGTATTCCTCTCTTCCAATTTACAGAACTATTATATATCCATGGAGGTCACTTATGCTATTATATTCACATATCTATGAAGATAATCTATGATGTTCTCAAGGATCATGCAGTTATTTTTGTAAAGTGCTGTGAACAATGAACTAGCTAATCCTGAAACATTACTCCTGGGAGGAAAATAGGAATACAGTCCCGTGACCCTCTGCTCACATTCTACCAATACAGATCAATATGTAACTGTTAATGTATATCTCTCTTTAAGTTCTCTTTTTAAATCTGTTGTTGACTCACTAACAATGAGTTTATAGTCAACAACACTATAACTCATACTTGAGTGATGCTTATCAAACAAACACATTTTGTCCCTAAGTTTCTATGATCTTCCTCTGCCTAGGAACACAAGGTGGCACTAGCCCTGCAGATGATTTTAAGCAGTGAAATAATCAAAACCTAGCACAGAAAGTAAAACACCAGAGTACTAGGTGCTAGGAGGATACTGGTAATGATATAAGAGGTGAAACAAGTGGGAAGATTATTACTTTGTCTAACCTGTAGGGATGTGTGCTTTGAGCAATTAAAAATTTTGTCACTGTACATGTATCTCTGGGTGATGGGAAGATGTCATGAATATTTACTATGTACAAATACATTTTAACAAGTAGATACATTTGTAAGTGTAGAAAGTATAAATAAGAACTTGGAGTGTCCATGTAGGAGATGTTTATTTAAAAAAGAGTTCAGCAAAGGAATTAGCTCTCTTTATGCAAGGACACACTGAGAAAGAATTCTTCAAACTGAAACCCGGAAGCAATCAGTTAAGGATCCTGACCATGCAGGTACTGTGATCTCAGACTTCCAACTTTTAGAACTGTGAGAAATGAAGTTCTGCAGCTTAGAATCAACCCCATCTACAGTACTTTGTAGTAAGAACTAAGACATTTGTGGACACATATACATTCTCCTTGCAAATTACAGAAATACTAACTAGGAAAATTCACATACAGTAAACCATGATGCTGAGAGTTATTTGTCTTCTAAATGCCCAGTAACCTTTCTAAATAGAATCTGAATACTGTTGGGAAAGGCATAGTTAGGGTGGGACTGCCAAATACTATTTCCATGTTTTGGCTATATAAAAGCTTTATGCCAAAGGAAGTAAGGCACCATGGAAAGGAAAAATAAATAATATTAAGTGTCTGTGCTTTAAATAAAGGTGTCAAAGAATCTAGATTACCCTTCATCTTTGGTTGCAATAGTGTCAATAAATATTTGTGGCAATATCTCAGGAAAACTATGTCTTTTCAAGTGATACCCACATATTCAGTTTTATAAGTTACTGTTTCTTAGAGAGAGTGCATAAGGAAAAATGAAAGCACTCTTTTCCAGGGAACAAACACTGCAGCTAACAAGCAAAATGTAGGGCTGAGTTTGCGTAAAGATTAGAAATGAGAGCCGGGCATGGTGGCACATGTCTATAATCCCAGCACTCGGGAGGCTGAGGCAGGAGGATTATTGTGAGTTTGAGACCAGCCTGAGCTACAAAGTCAGCTTAAGGCCAGCCTGAACTGCATAGTGAGACCCTGTCTCAAAAAGACAAAAAAAAAAAAAAAAGATTAGAAATGAATGAGAAGGTGTTGGATTCAGGTCCTCATGGCTGTTCATTCTCTCCAGAGTTCATTGTGTGGTAAGTGTGTACCCCTGGGAGGGAATCCAAATTACTCCCTCATTCTTTTCATCTGGGCTTACAGATCTTATCTTTAAAATATTTCTCAATATATGACATCTCTCTCTATTCATTTCTCTTGGTACTTTAGCCAAGTGAATTCCTTTCTGCCTGGAATGATTCAATCTCCCCTTCTTCCATCATTGTCTCTACTTGCAAGTATTTTCCTGTACCTTTGGTGAATTATTGATCCCTCCAATCCCAGATTAATCTGGTGTAGTCTTATTTATACAATCTTCTTTTAGTTCCTTACCCTCCAATATAAACAATATGAAGTCCAGACACAAACCCCCTTATTCACTACTGAGTCCTGAATGGCTAGAAAATGCTTTCTTTGAACTACGTACTATTTATTCAGTAAATAAAAATATTTAAGTCATAAAAAATCTTATGAAACAAAAAAAAATTAGTGTTCATGATCATAATACAAAATGACAGGCCTCTGTATCACCTTAAAGCCTTCCAAACCAAGACCAGACATGTTCAACATGTAATTCTAATCATTCTGATAAATTTAAGAAGGGGGTTAATAAATGCCAGATCTGCAAATATCATTGCCACTATCTCCTGAGAAGACAAAGTCTGCAGTACTGCTTACTGTTATAATGTAGAACACTATCTCAACAATGCCTTAGAATAAGGCTAGCACAAAATTTACAAAGAATCAAAAAATTTGTAACCAGTAGACAGTTTAATAGAAAAGGGATGAAAATAACACTTTCTTGGGATTAAGAATGCATAATTTTTCTGGACTGCTACTAACTCCAAAGCGAATCTGTTGACATAAAAGATTCAAATGGTTTTCTAGCAAGATAGATGAAAGTGTTAGATTTTTTTAGTTGCTTTATTTAGATGTTGGCAGGTAATTTCAGTCTCATTGTGCAAGCACTGTGAACATACTGCATGATTTTGAGTTTCTGGATGAAGTCTGGTTCATTGCAACATCTTCTGAGCTCGCACAAATAACCAAAACAAAGCCATCATTAGTGAGGTCAACCTAAGAGAGAGGCTCCCCAGGCCAATGCTAGCAAGGCCACCACTGGGGAGGGAACACTGAATCCCTGGGGAACTCACATTGAACTATTATTATCACTGAATGCAAGCTGTGGAGCTGCAGGTATTTATGGTCTCTCTGCTGGGTTTGGAGTTTTTCTGTTCTGATTTTTTCTATTATCCTTTTCCTCCCTTTTGGAATGATGATGTTTATGCTGTGACATTGTACCTTACAATTCTGTTGCTTGTTTTGTTCACAGCTGGGAGTTGATGTTGAATCTCAGAAGAGACTTTCCTGTAGACTTTTGAAAAGTATTGAACCTGTAAAGAATTTGAGAAAGAAATGACTGCATTTTCACTTGTATGGAAGATAATTCTATGACAATCTAGGTGATTGTGAGTGTAGGTGTTTATTTGGGAATTAAGTTCAGTTTAAGGAGATGTTTTGGGTTATGAAGTGGCTAAGGGGTGGGATGTGCTGTGGGGTAGAGTGTCAACTGATTGACTTTGAGATCACCCAAGGAATTGGCGGAGCATGCTGCTGGTGTGTCCCACTGAGTCACAGAGTCAGGGCCTGGAGTGCAGTGTTGGGTTCCCACCACTTCCTGACTGGCGCTGCTCAGTTCGCAGCTTCTCAGCTGCCATAAAGTGAGCATCTTTGCTGCTCCTTGACCTCTGTTGATGCCTCTAACCTGAATGGAAACCCCAAGTGAGCCAAACTAAACGTCTTCTTGTAGGTTCTGGGCGTTAAGTCTTATGTCTCAGGGCAAAAGGTTAACTAATACTTTGTCCAGCCTTTGGGAATATACTATTTATTTATTTATTTTCAACAGAACCAGGGATTGAACTCAGGCCCTTGAGCTTGGCAGGAAAGTGCTTGTTCTACTGTGCCATCTCCCCGGCCCCAGGAATATACACTTAAAAAAATATTTCTAGGAAGCTAGCATGCTTAGTCTGACGAAGGAGTGTGACTTAAGATGGGCAGGAGTCCATTACAACAACTAAAATGTTTCTTTGTATTTCTATGTATAACAATAAAACATGAAGTTTGTGAAAGAAGACAATCAACAGAAAAGCAACGTACTGAAGATAAGAATTAGTGCGTTTGTGTGCATCTTCTAGTATTTGAGATAGCCTGATGTTTTATATCACATAATTTACACAATACAGTGTGACTTTTGGCCAAATTGTGTGATGGAGTCAGTCAAACAGTATCTATTGAAAGTGTTCTCTCCTTTAAAAATAATCTTATTTGATCATATACATATATATTAAAATCTTAATCAGATATTTTGAAGTTATTTATGGTCATCAATCAGTATATTAAATCTTCAATGTCAAATAACTTTTAAAAGATTTTTACGAGAAACTTATAATCCATTGCAAGATTGGAATTATTTAGGTTAGTGATACAGGGAAGAAAAAATTCCTGACCTGACCCGGATGAGTTCCTGTTCTCGAAAACTAAAGAGTGAATTTTAGGAACAAATGGAGGTTGAGGGTAAAACTTTATTGGAAAGAAAAGCTTCTGTCAGAGAGAGACACAAGGGGAACTCGAGCGGGTTGCCTGGGAAAGCTGCCTCTTCCAGGGACTTTTATAGTGTAAAATCATGTGGGGTAAGGTGCAGAAGAAGTGGTCTCACTTAGGTGGATGTGAGCTGGGACAAAACTATGGTCAACCAATGGGATTACAAGCACCATTGCTCAGGTAAAGTTGATTAGTCATGGGACCAAATGGGGAAGCAAGTCACTAAGAGAGCATGAATAGGGACAGGGTTTCTTCCCCTCTGGGATTCGGCTAGTGACTCAGTTGGGTCTCTTCAGGTGGTCACTACCTATTTAGAATATCAATGCCAGGTGCTACTCTTTTAGCATTTGTTTTGGCCATTAGATCTGGTTCACAGCAGGAGCATCCGCCCCTCCAATAGTTGTCCTTGTTTTCTGGGTTAATTCCTTCTAGAGTGTGGCGCTGTCTGTCTATAATATTTCTAGCTAACTCAGCTGCCTACAACATTGGCACTGGGGAGACAGATGGACTGTGCAAGTGCCTGCCTGGCAAGCATAAGGACATGAGTTTGATCTCTGGTACCACGTGCTGTGCCAGCGCCAGTACCCCAGGTGTGCCATGCCACCAGAAACCAGGCTTGGTGGCACATGCCCATAATCCCAGCACTAGGGAGGCTGAGACAGGAGGATCAATGCGAGTCTGAACTCCTTAGCAAGACCCTGTATCAAATAAATAAACAATTTTTAAAAATAATTATGTAGAGGACCAGCCAAATAGCTCAGCAGATTAAAGCACCTGCTTAGATAGACAAAGCGGCTGGGAGCAGGCCTCACCCCCAGGGCACACTGGGATGGTGATTGAGACTGGGCATGGGGGTGTGCACCTGTAATCCCAGCACTTCAGAGGCTGTAAGCAGGAGGATCACTATGAGTCTGATCTACACAGTGAGACCCTATAGACTCTCTTCTAAATACAAAAAATAAAATAAAATCAAATAATTATTTAGGGTGAACCACAGGACATAGCTATTTCTTGTCAAATATAATTTCATATGCAGTATCAGAAATCCCCACAGTGGACTTCAACCTCTTTCCTGGAGATACTGCACATAGCAGGAAGAAAGAGCAAGAGAAAATAGCAGTACAGGTTGAGGTCTAGGATGGCCAGTTGTTCGAGGGGAGCCAACAGTCCCAAGGCAGCCAGAACCTGGCTTTTATTGACTCTATCTGTGTCAGGCACCATAGGTGAAGGGCAGTGAGTTTTTCTAGGAACAGTAATATCACCTGCAGTGGGCTGGGGAGAAAAATGAAAGATTCTTGCAAGAACAAGGATGAAAGGGGCAACAACGTGACCATAAGATGCTCAGGCACCTTACCATCTTCAGCAGGTCTTATTTTGCCTTTGATCTCACAGCATTCACTAGCCCTGGGGCTTCCAGCCATGACCAGAAAAGTGCAGGAAGTTTCCACGTTCCAACCTGGCAAAGGCCAGGACAAGGATAGCTTGAATGGCCCCTTGACTTAATGTATAATTTGTGGTCCCTGATAATAGAACACTTAATGGAATTTGAGAGCTGGACAGGAAGGGACACAGTGCAACAAAACTCCTGTTGGAAGCTCAACTTATCAGGCTTGGCCAGCTTGCCAGAGCTATGGTCTACATGTGGGCAGATGTGTATGCCTGAGAATAAGGCCTTCTGAATTTTTTTTCCACTGCACTTTGCTTGTAGATCTGCCTTGAAACTTATTAAAACTAACATCTTTTAAAAACAAGCATTGTAGCCTGGATAAGCTAGGCTACTGATTCATTCAATATGTTTTGCTTGAAGATGGTTGAGTATACTGACTTTTGCTTCAGTTCCTAATTAATAGGATATTATTTCACAATAAAGTGAGAATGCTGTGTTTCTCCAGCTGCCGTTCACAGGTCCCTTGGGAAATTTATTTTGGAACACATAATCTTCACGGTAGACACATTGTCTTTTAACTAAGGTTCACTGTGCCAGGCACAGAAGAAGTGATTTCTGTTAATAGGCCAGGGTAGACACACTGACTCACTGAAAACTCATTTGTAACACTATTTTCAGTACTGATGATAAAGGGCTCTTCAGTTCCTTACCACATTTAAACAATGACAGGTCAAACTACAAATTCCTTCTATAAAGTTCTTTCCACAGTTGGAAAATTACCATATAATTCACAAGATAGTCCCTTTCCTGACAGTTAGTGGGAATGTCGTTGTACCTGTTAGCTAGATTCAGGGCCTGAATCACAGAACAAAGAGTCAAATGCCTTCAGCAGAGCTCTCTGCATCACACTTGTGTCTCATTGGCTTCAAATGAAGGTAGAAGATTATAAGGTTTCAAATGGAAATTAATAGACTCAGCACCCTCCTACTCCATTTGAGTCCACACTTCTAACAATACATTAGGATAAAAGCTTCTGTTTTTATGTCACATACAGTGGTTCTTTCTGTAGATTAATGGCTCTCTACTGTACAGTACCACTCATTACAATGTTTTCCCATGGTACTTGCCTTTTTGATCAATTTTGATCAAAACTTTCTGAAGACTTCTAAGTTAGCAGAAAATATCTGTGGTAGTAGTGAACATGTACTCCTTATTGAAGGTCTTAAGACTTATGAGTACAACTATTTAATATTGTAGAGAACTACAGAATTTCACTGCAAAGCATCTTGCATAAGGTAAAAACTTGAGATGGACATCACAATTGTTTGATACCCAATAGTAATGGCAGTCCTGATAGCTTTAAGGTATGATTGCAGCTAAAATTAAACAGTACATTTAAGGAAGTGGATTATACAGTACCTTTTAGGGCTCTTACCTTCATTCAGTTACCAATGGTTTTAATTTTCCATTTCACCTTTTACTATGAATTTTTAAAAGTGAAGTATTGGCTTTACTTTTTTCTCTTTCGTTTTTTCTTTTCTTCCTTTTTCACCTTGCTTTCATATGGGCAAAACTTTCAGAGATTCTATGTAAATCTTATTCTGTCACTTGTCTTTTACAGCTTTAGGGTTAATTCATGATTTTTCCCCAGCAGCTATCTACAGTGTTAGCCAGACATTAAGGAGTTACCTGTAATTTTTATATGTACCCTCCACGAAAGATATTTTTCACTTCTAAAATTCTGATTAAATTCAAATAAAGACAGTTACGCAAATGCAAGCTCTCGTGAGCCTGGACAATGTGTGTGCTCATTCCAGGGTCCCTGATGTAGGCTCAGCCCCTCCCCGCAGGCACTGCTGCCAGCTGAGACTTCCCAATGTGCCTGCACACTTGAGGCTGTCAGCACTTGGGGACAGAAGATGAGATGATCATGAAAGAAAACATCACAAAGCTCTATTCTCACTGAGATCCAGCCACATTTTGAATAAAACCATAAATTATTCTAGATTTCCAGAAACATTTTGTTAATTTTCAAGATTGTACACAACTTGATTCTAATGATTTTTCTAAGTTTTATTATTGTATTTATAGAAGACAGAACTTTACAAAGCTTTTAATATTTAATCTTCATTAGCATCCCACAGGTAAAATTTTAAATCCACAAATATCCAGGTAATTTAGCTTTAAAAATTTGCCATATCCTCATATTTCTTAGAAGAGATAGGAAATATATTTGTCTTCTAGTTATGAAGAAGAGATTTTTTTTCTAGTTATAATTGCTAATTATTTTGATGATTCATTATAATGCCTAAAATCTAATTAATAACTAGCTGTGTGTATGGCATAGTCCAAATAATTCATAGAAATAGTATGCAAAGTACAATTCCTCTGGAATTATTTAAAAGAATATAAACATTAGTACAAAGTCTTAATAGAAATTAGTGACATGGTTCTTTTTTCAATAGGAGTGAAATCTACTTGTTGGAATTATTTATTTGTCTTAAACATTCAGTTTTCTGATTTTGATTGTTTTAACTAATAAGAGGCTTTAAAATAAGGCTGAGGCAGGAGGATTATCATGAGTTTGAGACCACCCTGAG
Source organism: Ctenomys sociabilis (assembly GCA_004027165.1). Lineage (NCBI taxonomy): Eukaryota > Metazoa > Chordata > Mammalia > Rodentia > Ctenomyidae > Ctenomys > Ctenomys sociabilis. Next base: position 14,746 of record PVKA01032837.1, read on the forward strand.
CTACAAAGTGAGCTTAAGGCCTGCCTGAACTGCATAGTAAGACCCTGTCTCAAAAAAAGACAAAACAAAAGAAATTATCAGTATGGTAAATTTCACACTAACTCATCTCTGAGTTACTTTAAATAAATAATTTGTGATTTGATGCTTTTTCTTCGGGCAGTACCTCTTATAGAAATACCTTCTCTTATTTACTTTTTTGGGTTATGCTGCTTTATTCACAACAATCACAAGGTGACAAAAGATAGAAGAGAGTTTTGTGGAAAACAAAACCCGTTCACAGTTTTAATTTTTTCATGCTTCCAACAAAGCTTTCAGGTGACCATGAAAATAATGTCAATTCATTCTCCATTGTATGTTTTAATGTGCTTAACATACTCTAATTTAACAGGTTCTTATAAATGTAATGTATTTCAAGGTAAGTATACTCTATGAGGAATTTTATTACAATTGTGGAACCTTCCATTGATGTTAGAAAGCTATGCATATATAGTCATTTTAGGGCCTCTCACATTGTAAGAAGTCTTTGATAACACTGCTTTTTGAACAGAATTCCTACATGCAATGTCCTTTTGGCTTAGTAAAGAACACTGAAGAGTTCAGGGTATCTGAAAGAACCAGATCTGGTTTTTTTATATTCTCATTCTTGATCACTATCTTTTATTTTGTTCCCTTATGGTTTTGAGTTTTGTGTAGTCTTCATTGTAGGTCTCAGGCTTAGATTAAGGATGATAGGAAAATGTGGTAATATGGTCAAACAGTCAAAAAATCACACCAAGAACACAATTAAGCACAGAAGTGCTTAAGTCATCTCCAACTGACTTTTTAAAACTACATAATTATGGACTAAGTCTGGAAAATTGTAGTTTTCTGACAACAAGCTGAGTTGCCAGTTTTTATAGGTAAAATGCTAACCATAAGTGATATATAAGAGAGTTAAAATACCAAAAGGGGTTTTCCCTGACTGGCTCCTTTGATGATTTCACACGCCTATTAAAGATATAAGATGAATTCTTGAAACACTTTTTGGAAAGCGGGAAAGTATAGGTGCAGAAGAGTGAAGAGAGCAGCAGACTTTTGCAAGTAAAGTCTATTGACCTCTCTAGAGAAATAACAGTTCAGAAATTGGAAAGCAGAGAAACTTGCGCCCCTAATGGCAGATAAGCATTAGAGTCAAAGGGAGGGAGGAGAGTCGAAAAATAAGCAATTAGCTCTAAAGTCTCCATGCTGCCCAAAAATCTATACTACTGTGAATGGAAGAAATTGGCAGAGCAGGAAACTCACAAGTTAAACAAAGGTCCCTATAGTGATGCTACCTCTAAATTTCCTCAATAAATCCCAGAATTATCTTCTGGGATAAACAGAGGTTTCATAGGGTAGTGGGCAATTTAACAAATTACAGATAACCTACAGTGATTTAGAATTAAGGCATATGCAGCTGAGCATGGTGGCACCTGTAAGCCTGCCCACCTGGGAGGCTGAGGCAGGAAGATGCTTGGGGGTTGGAGGCCTGCCTGATCTGCATAGGGAGACCCTGTTTCAAAACAAAACAAAACAAGTTTTGTTGCTTTTATCTACTGTCTCTACTTTTATCTACTGCCCTCAGCTTTGGGGCTTTGGTAAAAATCATTCTGTTAAACATATGTGAAGATAATCAAAAAACAGTCATTGCAGTGGTCTAGACAAGATAAAATGACACCAACTTGAATTTAAATGCTAATGACATAAATAGAGCAATCTCATAAAATTTGGTTTCTGCTGAGTGTTAGAGAGAAGTGACATGAGTTCATCCTTGTATTTTAGAGATACATAAATGCATGGAGGAGAATTCAATTCATCATACAAGAAATAATGAAAAATGATCAGGTTTTATGTAACAGGATATGATTCATGTTGGGCCTTTGGAGTTTGAGATCATTTTAAGACATCTAAGATAAGATATTGTGTGTAAAATCAACATATGTCTGGGGTTCAGAAAAACTGTAAAAGTAGGCCAGAGAGCTACCAACAAATACATACAGTATAATTAAATCTTTGGATGGTGATAAGATTTGCTCAAACAAAAATACAAATTATAAAGCAGGAAAATATATACTGATGAGATTTGAAATGCTCTGAAAATTAACAGCTTATATGAAGTCAGTGGGGACAGGAAAGAATAGTATAGAGGAATGTTATGTAAATAACACAAAAAGACAATTTCAGTAACTAAGGAGTGTTGAATAACTTCAAACTGTTCTGACACTTCTCTAAAAAACCTAATGGTCATTGTATTTAGTAATACGGAGATAACAAGTGATCTTACCAAGAGTTAGGTTGTAATAGGCTAAGGTATGAGTTTCAAATTGAGGAAATAGAAACTTTAAGCAAATACAATAGAATGAGGATATTTATTTTCTTCCACTAAGAATAACAATAGCTGACAAATTGTTAATGTGAAAGAAAGAACAGTACAGCCAGCACAGTAAGCTTCTCTGCTAGGCAAAGCAAAGTTAAAGGAGAAACTTCAGATGGAAATAGGATGAACAAAACTCACCACATAACCAAAAGGAAGCAAAAGAGGATAGGTGGATATGATAGTTGATTTTGTGTCAACCTGACTCAGTCACAAGGTGCCAGACATTATGTGAAGTATGATCTGGGTGTGTTTGTGGGACCATTTACAGAGAAGATCGGCATTTGAATCCAGGGACTGAGTAAAGCAGATCTTCCTCTCTGGGTGAGTAAAAGTTATAAAATCCATTGAGGGCCTTCATAAATGTGATGGCTTATGTCTAGCTGGACTCCCCAAACCCTCGTAGGGGTCATAGGATTTTCTTTGGAGGTGGCTAAATCTAGAGTGTGTGATTGATTCCTAGTGTAATATTGGGATTAAGGGTGCTGGTTGAAGGGTGGGCAGTTGATTGCTAAAGAATCCACTGATTGGACTTGTACCATCCTAATCCAGACTGGATCCAGCACAAGGGACAGAAGGCTCATCTCCCCGTCTCTGGCTGCTCTTGCTGCCTTCTGCCATCATACACTGTTGCCTCCGCCGTGTGCACACTGGCCATGGTGCCAGTAGATTATAGATTGAATCCTCTGCAAACTATGAGTTAAGCAAACCTTCTCTCTTTCCACTTTGGATGTTGGGTATTTTGCCTCAACAAGGCAAGAAAAGTAACTAAAATAACAGACAGAAAGGCAGAGGGATTATTCCTCTCTGTCTGACTGCATGGGCTGGACAATCAGTTTCTCTGCCTTTGGCCTGGGATGCCTACTTGTGGACACTTCATTTACAGAATTCAGATTGGGACCAAAGTTACAGAATCAGCTTCCCTGGGCTGCCACGATAGCAACTGTGGATCTTCAGAGCATCCATAGAATGTGAACCACTTTCTTATTTGTGTATAGTCAGGGAAAAAATACAACATGAATTTCCAGAAAAGGAAAAAATACAAATTAAATTCATGGGGGAAAGTCCCAAACAAATGAAGCACGAGTTCCAAACAGCCAAAGTTCTAAAGGTTTATAGAAGAATATATTGCATTTTTTATGAATTCAGGCAGGAATATAGTTCTTAAATGAGACAAAAAAAAAAAAAAACAGAAAGAAGATATGAATGGATTCAGGAGCACTAAATTAAAAATAGTTACCTCAAGGCACTCCTAATGAAAGTAAAAGTTAATTAATGAACAGAGCCTTCCTTCCACAATACAGGGCATAATAGTAGCACAGAAAATATTTAACAGATTAATTCATGAATAAAACCCAGACTTTATGACTTTCAATGCCCATTATTTAGTTGATTATACAATACTTGTTATAATTTTGCAAATATGTATTCCCTATTAAAACAGGAAAATTAATTTTCCTCCAGAAACAAACAATGGTGAGAATATTTTCTAACTTTATCTTTTAAGAAATCTCAAAAAGTATGGATAACAAAGAGGAGCTCATCTCAAAAAACCATGTATTTTGTGATACAGATCTTAAAAAACCACTGTTGCTGTTACTAAGAGGAAAAAGAATGCTGAAATTCCAGACTAATTTTATGTGTAATTCCAACATGCCTTTTTTTATAAAGTCTTGAAATCATGTTGTTCTCCATATGCTAGTCCCAAAGACAAAGCCTGACCTATTAATAGTTCATCAGTGAAAGGCCTAATTGCAACAAATCTAGACAGTCAAGACTTAACTTTAAGACATAACTACATTCTTTCCTGAAATTGTGATCATTGTAAACATATATGATCAAATGTGTTTATACTAAGAGTTTTCCATCTTACTTTATTCTGCTAAACCTGAGTATATATAGCAAAAATCTTACAAAAATAAACTCACCCTAACGGCCCATGCATGTAATGAAAGATGAACAAAGGTTGCAACTCGAGCCTAACCAGGGCAACTTCTGAAATAAACAAAACCCTGTCTACAATTTTCTTAAACAACAGAAAATGTCTCAGGATATAGCTCTTTGCACAAGCCCTTGATTCAATCCCAAGTACTATAAAAGAAAGAAAAAATTATCAAGACAAAACAAAATAAACTATTTTAGTTAAAACTTGTAACCAAGGCAGAAGACACAGTGACTCCTCCTCCTCATTCCCCTCCACATCTCCTCCACGCTCATCGCTGGACATCTGTCCTGGATCTAATAATAATAATAGCTCCGAATTTCATTTGCCCTGGTAATCTATAAGATGTGTGTGCTCTAGGTCCATAAGATCTGCCTGACCAGTGGTAGATAGTGGATCTTTGAATTTACCTCTGTTAATCTAGGACAGAAATACTGTGGGATAAAAAAGTGAAACTTTTCCTGTTTTATATTAAGTTCTTATGTTAAGCTCTTAAACTGCAATGTTGCAATATACAGATGTGAGAGTATTAGAAACTAGGGCATGGCATATGTACATGATCCAAAATCTATTTTATGTGCATATTGATTCAATTGCCTCAGTCTGCTCTCACCCATAAAAGTGTCTTAAATGTGAGTGTGTGGGTAAAGGTAGGAAAAGGACAAAGAACCACAGTTGTCAGATAAAATGTAGTGGTTTCAAGATCTTTTAGGCCCACTAGAAAACGTACCCAATAAGAAATGTTTACCTTGTAGATATTGTCAAATTAACAAGCTACCAATAACTGTCTGATGACCAAGTTAGTTACTTCATCTTCTAATCACTGTAAAATCAGAGTTCATAGCTGATGGAATACCCATGTCTGCCTGACACTGGCTCCAAGGCCAGGGAGATAGATCAGTGGAATAAGTGCTTGCCTGGAAAGTACAAGGTCCTGAGTTCAAACCCTAGTACCACAAAAATAATAATAATAATAATAATAATAGTAATAATAATAGCTCCAAATTTCATTTGCCCTGGTAATCTATAAGATGTGTGTGCTCTAGGTCCATAAGATCTGCCTGACCAGTGGTAGATAGTGGATCAAACAGTTAATTTTAGGCTTCAAGTCAATATGATCATCTCGCCCACCTGGCTCTTTAGTTCTGGCCCAGAAGATGAACTGATGCTGAGGGAGTAAATTATGGAGCTTGCTAAATGCAGCTGCAGTTAAACAGATGCCTAATTTGGGAAACATGACTTGAGGAATGTTCAGAAAACTGACTTGTGATCAGCAGATGTAATATAATTTTACTGCATCATACTGACTTCTGGCCAGTTTTCCGGGTTCTCTTTTCCTCCAGAATTCCTAATTTTGCTGAAATCAGCTTTGCAAAACCTGACGTTGCCTCCTGCAGTCGGGTGTTCAGCCATCCTGACGCTCATTTGATTCTCTTAAAGTTTAAACTGACTGAAAAGACAGAACCCTAAGGCCTGCTTATGCACACCACATACACGGTGAGATCAAATGAGGGAAAGGACAGAAAGATATTTCCTATTTGGAAGAGATCAGGAAGCGGAATTTCCACAACAAATCTAACAAAATCATAGTTACCAATTTAAATTGTTCAAAAGAAAATTCTAGAGTGGGTTGTGCTGCCCCAGGGTACTTCTTCAAAGCCCCATACCCAGCACACACGTGCTTCTCCTTGGGGAACCCTTCCCCGTTGGTGTCTAGGACGTTCAGTCATCCTCTTCCCTGTGTCCACAGTCATCAACTCTCTTTCCAACACCCAGTCCACTGTAACATACTTGGGTGATTTTCTGCTTTCCAGTATGTTTTAGGAGGTAGTAATATTCCAAGCTTTCTAAAAATTAGACTGATAGGAAGGACCTTATTAGTTTTATAAACAAATGACCTTATCCCCAGAGTGGAATGGAAGCCCTTTGTTTCAAGCAGTATCCTAATAGACAATACAGAACATAGTGCTTCTCTTTCATTTTTGGCCTACATTTTCAGGTAATAGCAGTTTTTTCATCAAACGGACATGTGTTAACCAACTGATATGAACTGCCAATTTGCAAATAAAATACAAGCTTAGTTTTGAGCCAGCTTCAGTGGATATTACCTCATTTGTTCAGACAAACTGTCCCATCCAAAGATCTCTTGAACTGGTCACTTTGAAGAAGTCACTTGCCAAATAATGGGCTTATTAAATAGAAAATGGCAAAAACAGATCCTAATGTGACTAACAGACATGCACCAAAGCAAAAACAAATATTTTGAACCCAGTGGAATGTTAATCTAATATAAATATGCTTAAGCAAGCAAACATTAAACTGATGAGCATCATGACTTATTTTGAAAAATACTAACCTCATATAAGTGAGTTTTACTGGAAGATGCTAAAATTTAAGTTGATTGTATTCTTTTGAATGGTCAACTTTGCATATTTTTACATGTGTACATAAAATTTCCTATTAAATGCATTTTAAAACTCAACATGATTTTGGGGTTCAAGTTTTTGATGACTATCAAATGGGCCCAAATAAATTTGAAATAATTGATTAGCTTCCTAGGCTTATAAAGATTTCTGACAGTCGATTGGACAGCATGTACTTAAGAGACACTCGAATGTGACAGTGTAAACAGAAACAGCATAATTAAAGTAAATAATTAAAGTAAAAGGTTTTGAGTAAGGTATAGTCTAAAATTCTATTTCCTGCACTTAACATGAAATAACTCTTCTAAATATCTATGTTATCTGTAAAAAGACATGAAAACCCTTAGTCAGCAGATGTTTTTCAGTATTAAATTAGGTACAGTTTCTAAAACTCATGCTCCATAGACTGATGCACAGCTGGTACCCAGAGATCTTCCACAACTTCCATGGCTTGGTTCATTCATTTTCCACAAACACTTACTGGATGGCACTGCCAAATTGTTATACACTGTACAGCTCATGCTAAATATTAACTTATTTGTTGCCCTGTATTGTTGTTCTCCCATATCTCTTATAAAAAAGAGTTTCATTCATCTGTCGTTATCTATTATACTCTACACCTAAAAATATTTCTTTTACATGATTCTTCTTACCATTCAATAGCAGTATAATAATTTATAAGACTAAAGAGCTGATTTTAATTGTTTCCTAAATTTCCTCCTTAAGAAACTATGTCCCTTAAATTTTTTGGAATTCCTAAAATAATTACTTCTTACTTGCGTTTATTTATTTACTTCTTTATTTATTTGAAATCTTTGTAAAAAGGATTAAAGAAGTAAACTAACTCATCCCAAAATAATTTATATGTTATCCTGATCTTCAACTCCAGTTAGTGTTTTTTAGACCTTCCCCCAACCTGAAAAAAAAAAGTTCTTCATTCAATAATGTCACCTATCTCTAGGGAACTTTGCCATCAATCCCATGGCCCATTAATAGTGACTTTTGCTCTCCATTCTGAAAGACTATTCTTACTTTCTCATATTTGGTGAAAAGCAATTGTCCAAAATCATATTCAAAGTTGTGAAAAAGATTGGGTTAAACCCTACATCCAGCAGCTTTTCTGATAGTCTTTGGTAATTTCTTTTTATGTCTGTATTTGGCTTTCACTGACCTCTCTCCAACCCATTCTTGGTTCACTGCCTTTGCAAAAGCAATCAGAATCCTTCCCTTTGTCATAAGAAAGATGCACTGCTGTTGTATTCTGGCCTTTGTGAAAGAACTTTTGTTATCTAGTCTTGACAATGCTGACTCAGAATATCATCTTAGGCAGGAGTGTGCATTTCTCACCTTTGGGAGGAGAAAATGCTTCAGCTGCCTTGGCAGGTGATGAAAAGAAAGAGAATAGTTTCCTTGGCTACAGAGCAGACAGTCTCAGGGAACAGTCACTGCAGCTGTAGCTGCCACTGCGTAGGGTTTGGGCAGCCCTGGCACCATGAGCTCCCAGCTCCTTTTGTTGGATTGGGCTCTTTCCACAGCAGTTAGCTCTCTTTAGCTCTTTTTTCCCTCAGTTTTGGAAAGTGTTAGCAATAGTAAAGCTGTCATTGAAAGTGAGCAAAATCTCTTGGCTGAGAGGAGGAAGCTGCAAGACACTGTGGTATCTTGGGCAAATCACTTTTGACATCAGATTTAAAAAAAATATATATATATACAATGACCGGTAGGGAAAAGAATGATAAATTCTTAGGTATATTCTAGATCTACTATTCTTTTCATTTTCTTAATATTACAAGTATTTTCATCTAAACATCATATGCAAGGCCAGCCGAATAGCTCAGTGGATTAAAATGCCTGCAAGCAGGCCCAGGGGCCAGGGGTTTGATCCTCAGGCCTGCTATTCCAGCCCTGCCCCTGGGGTGCACTGAGACAACAACCAAGACTGGGCATGGTGGCACGAGCCTATAATTCCAGCTCTTGGGAGGCTGTAAACAGGCAGATCACTACAAGTCCGATCTAGTAGTAAGATTCCAAACACCTTGTAGACCCTTCACTAAAATACAGGGAAAAAAAATCGTATGCATATTAGATTTATAATTGTTATCTTTAAATCATACACACAAATAACATATGAGGTGGGATAAAAATACAGATTTAATGCTTAAAGTTTTAAAATTTATTATGGTGAGACCACACGTTGTCATCAGTCCCTTTCAAAATACTCCCCCATGCCTTGAACTCGCTTGCCCGTTTATGAGTGCCACTTTCTGAAGCAGTTCTATAAGTACTCTTTTTGAATGTCTTTATTTGGTAAGATGACCGTATATTTCAGGGCTGCTGCCGAATACCCTCTAATGGGTAGGCAGACTTCTAACAACCACTGCGGTGTCTGTTCCCACTCTACTCACCATATCTGACTCTGGCTCTTTCTGAAAGCCAAAACAACGTGGAAGGCAAACGTTTTGAATCCTTTCAGGACATCAACAAAGCCACTGCAGCACAACTAAAGACACTGCGGGAAAAGAACTTCCAGAACTGCTTTAGAAAGTAGTTAGAATAATGGGACAAGTGAGTTTTAACAAAAGGGAAATATTTCCAGAAGGGTTGATATCAATGTCTCTTTTACTGTAATAATTGTATAAAATTTCAGTATGCAGTATTTTTATACTTTGCACACACAGTTTAAATATGTTAATGAAATGTATGATTATTCTTAATGTGAAAACAGCTTTCATACTTGATGAAATCTGCCTTCACTAATTTAGCTCCCGGTACACATACCAGGGATATGAAAAACAAAATTGCAGCTACACTGCATATAAAACTACCTCCAACAATCTAATATAGTAACTGCTGGGCATTTGGCAGTGCTTTCTTCATGAATTAATAAGTTCATGTGCTTCTCAGAAGAGCTCGCATTGTTATTTCTTCTTTAGTATTTGATGCTAAAAACATCAGAGGAACCAAAACACCGAAATGTCAAGTCCAAGAAGGAAATATTTCAAGATATTTTGTTTTACTACCATTTTAACTTTTCTTTGAATTTTAAGAGCAAGGATGTGGGCCTGACATCAGACAACTATGATAAGTTGGACCCATCCAATTCTAATTATTATCCCTGTTACAAGTATAAGGATGCCGTGCAACTTTTGGCACATGTAGGTTTCTGGATGGACAGATTGTACTAACCAGAGAAATCTCCCCCACTTACAAAATATTAAAAGAAAAACAGGAAGGAAAATCCTGTACCAAATTTTGAAAAGTGTTATTCACCCTGACGTGTAAAGGATTTGGCAGAGGAGTAAAGAGATGAGATCCTGTTTTTTAATAACATTTCCTGGTATGTGCTATAGTAAGTACTTGTGCATAGATTTTTTTCTTTTATTTCTTTCCTTTTTTTTTTTTTTTTTT
>PVKA01032838.1:0-24895 GCA_004027165.1 Ctenomys sociabilis
CCACAATGGTTGTACCAGTCTACATTCCCACCAGCAGTGGAGAAGTGTTCCCTTTTCCCCACAACCTCTCCAACATTTGTTGTTGGTTGATTTCCTTATGATAGCCATTCTTTCTGGAGTGAGATGATATCTCAGTGTTGTTTTTATTTGCATTTCACGAATGGCTAGCAATGTGGAGCATTTTTTCATATATTTGTTCGCTTCTTTAATTTCGTCCTCTGAGAAGTGTGTATTCATCTCAGATGCCTATTTCTGAATTGGGTCTTTAAATTTGAGGGCCCTGTTATATCTTAGTTCTTTATAAATTCTAGACAGTAGTCCTCTGTCTGATTGCTTATTAGTTAGGATTTTTTCAAAGTTTGTGGTTTGTCTTTTCACTCTGTTGACAATTTCTTTTGACATGCAGAAGCTCCTTAAGAAGAGTTGATCCCATTTGTTGATTCTTTCAAGAGTTTCCCATGCGAATATATGTTTGTTCATGAATTCTTTACCTACCCCTATGTCTTCAAGAGTTCCTCCTACTTTCTCTTCCAGGAGACTGAGTGTTTCTGTTTTAACGTTTAGATCTTTAAACCATTTTGACTTTAACTTAGTGCATGGTGATAGAGCTGGGTCAAGCGAATATATGTTTGTTCATGAATTCTTTACCTACTCCTATTTCTTCAAGAGTTCCTCCTACTTTCTCTTCCAGGAGATTGAGTGTTTCTGTTTTAACGTTTAGATCTTTAAACCATTTTGACTTTAACTTAGTGCATGGTGATAGAGCTGGGTCAAGTTGTAGTTTTCGCCATGTTTTCCAGCACCATTTGTTAAAGAGGCTATCTTTCTTCCAGTGAGGTTGTGTAGCCCCTTTGTCGAAGATAAGATGGCTGAGTGTTTTCGTAGATGCCTCTGCATCTTCTAATCTATTCCACTGATCCTCAAGTCTATTTTGTTGCCAATACCATGTTGATTTTATCACAGTGGCTTTGTAGTATAATTTCAAATCAGGAATTGTGATGCCTCCTGCCTTGTCTTTATTGGCCAAGATTGCCTTTGCTATTCTAGGTCATTTGTGGTTCCAAATAAATTTTAGGATTGATTTCTCTATGTTTGGGAGGTATGTTGGTGGCAGTTTGATAGGGACTGCATTAAATCTGTACAGCAATTTTGGGAGTATGTTATTTATTTTTTTATTTTATTGAAGGACAAATATCAGTGAGACAGTTTTAAGACAACAGGATGGATTCGATAAATTAATACATTACAAACTGTTTTCATAATGCTTTGTTATCATATAAGGTGTATACATGATATTATACTTACAGACATTATTATAGCAGATGTCTCTTATCAGTAAATTAAGAGAGTATAGCCATTTACGTATCTTATTTTTTATACCCAGTATCTTGACTGTACCATCCAATTTTCTTCTGGATCGTCAGGTTTCTGATTAGAAATCTCCTTGTAAGACTAATTGGCAGGAGAATGGGCATGATGGCACACACCTGTAATCCCAGCTCTGCAGAGGCTATAAACAGGTGGATCACTACAAGTCCGATCTAGTAGTGAGACCCTGAACACCCTGTAGGCCCTTCCGTAAGATAAAAAAAAAGACTAATTATCAAGAGCTGTGAAGTTAGCTGAGTAATACAGCACCTGTCTGGAGAATGTGAGGTCCTCAGTTCAATTCCCTCTGTTCATCATCCCCCAAGATAAAAGACTAATAGACCTTCCTCTGAATGTGATTTATTAGTTTTATCTTGCTATTTTTAGGGTTATCTTTATCTTGCTATTTTTAGGGTTATCTTTGATTTGCTGATGGTTGAATCTAGTTGGAGTTTTCTGAGCTTCCTTTAGCTGGCTATCTATATCATTTTGAAGATTTGGTTAATTTTGGTCATTATTTCACACCTTTTTCATTTTCTTCACCTTCTAAAATTCCCATAATGCAAATATTTGTCACCTAATGATGTCCCATAAAGTCTGGTAGGTCTTCTTAACTCTCTTTTTATTTTATTGAAGAACAAATATCAAAGAGACAGTTTCAAATCAAATTAGCAGGACAAATTCAATAATTAATACATTGCATATTATTTTTGTAGTGGTTTTTTGACATACAAGGCACATTCTTGATATTCTACTTACCAACACCATTAGAGCAGATGTCCCTAATCAATGAATTAAGAGAATGTAGCTGTATACGTACCTTATTTTTTAAAGCTGAATTACAGTATAATTTCAATAATTAATACTTTCTGCCTTGTTATCTTCCTAGTGATTGTCCATAGTACAAGAAGCTGACAGAATATCCTGTCCAAACACTGTTAGCACAAATCTTGCTTCTCACAGAATTATACAGAAGTACTGCATATTTATCCTAACTGTACTGTTTATACAAACACATAATGGTTCTTCCTCTGTATCCCTTTTTTTGGTTAGTCCTGTCAAAGATGGGCATTCCGTTGTAAGTCAATGAGTATAGGTGCCTGAACTCAACAAAACAATCAAACACACTTCAACAGTCCACAATAATAGTGGGTTATCTGAAATTGTTGTTGACTAGAGCCATTTAAAGCTCCGCTTATTATTATGGCCTTATTTTATATACCTCATTTTTATACTTTTCTCCTGGATGGTTAAGTCTGAGATAAAGCAAGACCTATATAACAAAAGGTGTAGCTCTTGTTTCTGATAAGGTCAGTGAAGTCCCCTCAGGGTTTATCTTGTAATCCTGTACCTCACTCTGTAGATCTTTTGTCAGTGTCAGCCATATGGATGACCAGTTTGTTCTCTGTGAGAGCCTGAGAAAATGTTTTCTCTCCATCTGACTGTCCCCAGGCACACTATAGATCATCGATCACATTACTCTGTGGCTCCATAATCTCCTTGATCAGAAAATTTGGGATGCAACTGAGTTCCATGATGTTACAGTATAGGTTCTCCTATGTCCTGAGTCTTCACTGACCTTGAAAGGCTAGGGCCAAAATGTTGGCTGACTTTGCAGCCCTTCCATTTCTCCAATTTTTGATTTGTGAACTTAGATTGTTAACCATCCAGAAGAGAAGCTGATTAGAACCCTGCATCATATACAGTTCAGTTTACTCTAACTATCTGAATAAATAATTTTTAGTTGTTATTATACATTTCTATTTGTATTCCTTCTTTTGATTTCTTATACTAGGGAGACTATACAATATTTGCACGTGTGTCTGGTTTATTTCACTTATGAATATATGTTCAAGTGGCATCCACTTCAATATAAATGCTTCAAGTTTATCATTCTTTATAGCCGAATAATATTCCATTGTATAGAAATACCACATCTTTTTTCAACCATTCCTCATGTGATGGGCATCTTGGTTGTTTCCAAGATTTGGCTATCACAAATTGTGTTGCTATAAACATAGGTACGCATATATCACTATGATATGATGTTTTCAGTTCCTCCAGAAAAATTCCCAGTAGGGGGAGAGCCGACCTGAGTGGGATTTCCATTTGTGAGGAGTCTCCTTACTGATCTCCACTATTGTTGCACAAGTCTACATTCCCACCAGCAGTGGAGAAGTGTTCCCTTTTCCCCACACCCTCTCCAACATTTGTTGTTGGTTGATTTTCTTATGATAGTCATTCTTTCTGGAGTGAGATGGTATCTCAGTGTTGTTTTAACTTGCATTTCACAGATGGCTAGTGATGTGGAACATTTTTTCATATATTTATTCACTTCTTTAATTTCATCCTCTGAGAAGTATGTATTCATCTAAGATGCCCATTTCTGGAATGGGTCTTTAAATTTGAGGGTCCTAATATATCATAGTTCTTTATGTATTCTAGGGAGCAGACCTTTGTCTGAGGGCCTATTAGGATTTTTTCAAAATTTGTGGGTTGTCTTTTCACTTTGTTGAGAATTTCTTTTGACGTGCAGAAACTTCTCAAAAAGAGTTGATCCCAGTTGTTAATTCTTTCAGGTGTTTCTCGTGTGAATACATGTTTGTTCATGAACTCTTTGCCTACCCCTATGTCTTCAAGGGTTCCTCCTACTTTCTCTTCTAAGAGGTTGAGTGTGTTTTAATGTTTAGACCTTTAATCCAGTTTGACTTTAGCTTAATGCATGGTGATAGAGCTGGGTCAAGTTTTAGTTTTTGGCATATAGAAAACCAGTTTTTCCAGCACCATTTGTTAAAGAGGCTATCTTTCTTCCAGTAAGCTTGTCTGGACCCTTTGTTGAAGATTAGGTGGCTAAGTGTGTTCACAGAGGCCTCTGTGTCTTCTAATCTATTCTATCAATCCTCAGGTCTATTTTGTTTTCAATACCATGTTGATTTTATCACAGTGGCTTTGTATTACAATTTCAAGGCAGCAATTGTGATGGCTCCTGCCTTGTCTTTGTTGGCCAGGATTGCCTTTGATCTTTTCTGATTGCTAATAAATTTTAGAAACGATTTCTCTAGGTCTGGGAGGTATGTTGGTGGCAGTTCGATAGGAATTGCATTAAATCTGTACAACAGTTTTGGGAATATGACCATCTTCATGATGTTGGTTCTTCCTATGCAGGAACAGGGAATATCTTTCCATTTTCTGAAATCCTCTATGCTCTCTTTTCTTAGGGTGTTGTAATTTTCCATGAAAAGATCTTTGACTTCCTTGGTTACATGAATTCCAACGTCTTTCATTTTCTATGGTGCTATTGGAAAAGTTTTGTTTTTATAGTTTCCCTCTCAGTGTGTTTATTATCTGTATAGAGGAATGCTATTGACTTTTGAGTATTGACTTTGTATCCTGCTATGCTAATGAATTTCTGTATCAATTCTAGTAGCTTTTAGGGGATTTTTTTGGGTCTTCCAAGTAAAGTATCATGTCATGTGCAAATAGTGATAATTTAACTTCTTCTTTACCTATTTTTATTCCTTTTATTTCTCCCTCTTTTCTAATGGCTGTTGCTAAGGATTCCAAGACTATGTTGAATAGGAGGGATGGTAGAGGACATGCTTGTCTTGTACCTGATCTAAGAGTAAAAGATTTCAGTTTTTCCCCATTTAGAATAATATTAGCTGTTGGGTAGTCATAGGTGGCTTTTATCAAGTTTAGGCAGGGTCCATCTATTGTAATTTTCTGCAGGATTTTGAACATGAATGAGTGCCGGACTTTGTCAAAAGCTTTCTCTGCATCAATTGAGATGATCATGTGGTTTTTAGATTTCAGTCTATTAATATAGTGTAGTACATTTATAGATTTTCAAATATTAAACCATCCTTGCATCCCTGGGATAAATACTACTTGGTCATGGTCTATGATCTTCTTGATGATTTGCTGTATTCTCTTTGCTAGGATTTTATTGAGGATTTTTGCATCTATGTTCATGAGGGAGATTGGCCTGTAGTTCTCCTTTTGGTTGTGTCTTTCCCTGGTTTTGGAAACAGTATAATACTTGCCTCCAGAAATGATTTTGGGAAGACTGCTTCCTTTTCAATTTCATTGAAGAGTTTGAGGAGGGTAGGGATTATATCTTCTATAAATTTCTTGCATTCAGCTGTTAATCCATCAGGACCTGGGCTTTTCTTTGTTGGTATCCTTTTTATTACATTTTGTATTTCATTGGGAGTTACCGGGCAAGTCGGTCTGGGGTTTCTCAGGGCGACTGCTCACTCGCTCAGAGACCTTGGGGCCAGGAGCTCCAGATGATGCAGAGTGCGCAGAAGTGATCCAAAGGCTCTCCCACACACTCACCAAAGCAGGGTCATAGGTGGCGGGAGATTTGGAAAAATTCCCACTCATTCGGCAGGGTTGAGGGCAGGGGCCTATTATTTTATTTATTTATTTATTTATACTTTTAATACAGGTCTACAGGATCTCAGTACTCAGCTTGGACTCACAGTGATTCTCCTGTTTTCAGCCTCCCAAGCACTGGGATTACAGGTGTGCAACACCATGTCCAGTCTCATTCACCAGCTCAGTGTGCCTGGGGCCATTAACTCTTTCTCATTATTTTTTATTCTCCTTTTCTTCCTTCTAATCCTTTTCTCCTTTCCAAATTAATTCAAAAACTTATATTCAAATGCAGAAATACTTCCTTCTGCTTGATTCACTATGTTGTGAAGGCTTTTCATTATTTTGTTTTATTCTGTTATATTTTATTTTGAGACAGAATTGCACCATGCAGTTCAGACTGGCCTTGTGCTCACTTTTGTAGCTACAAGGATAGTCCTGAACTTGCAGCAACTCTCCTGTTTTAACCTTCTGAATGCTGGGATTCCAGGCATGTGCACCCAGGATTCCATGGCCTAGACAGCATGTGGAGCTGGGGATTGAGCTCAGGTTCTTGTGCTTGCCATGCAGGTGCTTATGCCTCTGAGCTACCTCCCCAGCCCCAGCTTTATTTTCTTGAGTGAAGTTTTTAGTGCCAAGATTTTTTTTATTAGTTATATTTTATGACTTCTGTCTCTTCAGTGAATTTTCACTTACATTCTGAACTGTATTTCTCATTATTTTGCTATTCTTTATCTATATGATCTTACCTTCATAAGTTTCTTAGGATTATTATGTTAAATTTTTCATGCATTCTTTCACATTAAGATCCACTCCTAGAGAATTTTTCTCCTATGGAGGCATTGAAGACATTATGTGTTATTTTATGTCTCTTATGCTCCTACTTAGATGTGTGTGTGCATATGGAGTAATATTCAGTGCTTCCTATTTTGGTAAGTAGTGTTTGTGGGATCTTCTAGAAATTTAAGTGGGATATAGAGTGTCAGGTAGATGACTTGGGTTTAATTTTAAGGTATCTCAACTTAGTCTGTGATTTCTTTGGCTTGATTGACATTAGTGGGGTCCATAGGTGCCTCAATAATCAAACCTCAGCCGTTCATGAAGGTAGCTGCATGACTTTGCAGTGAACATAGGCTTCCAAAGGTATGTGTCCTCAGGCTTCACAGAGTTGATCTCTTTTGAAACTGGGGACTGTGGTCACCGTATTCATGATCTCAGTGGTACAGGATCAGGAGATTCCTGTCCTCAGGTCTCTGAGTCAAGCATATGTGATGACAAAGATTTCATAATCATCTTCCATAAACCACAATGGCAGAGCCATAGGATAAGATGAGACTTTCCCAAGGTTCCATAGGTTGAGGACAAGTGATGCCGAAGTCTTTAGCTCCAGTATCTGTGAATTTGAGGTTTTGTAATACAAAGAGGTCCTTCCATAGATCCCACAGGGTAATTTGCAATTGGTACTGGACCTTCAATACTATTAGCTACTTTCATGGAGATATAGGATCCTGATGATGCCTTCCTCATATACCAATGGACATGTACAGATGACATCAGAGCTTTGGAACCTGCATCTCTGATCTATGTTCTGTGGGGTATGGAGCAAACTTTCCCTAGATATACTCAGGCAAGTACAAAAACATGTTTAGGATTTCAGTGCTAGTATCCATATTCATGGAAACATAATATGAGGAAGGGACTTTTCTTAATCCACATTGGCTGAGCATAGGTGATGCTGGGACTTATGGCTTTGATAATCTGTTGTCATGATGCTGTAGAGTAGGAATGAAAATGTCCCTACATCATATTCTGTTGGCAATGATAATTATGGCATTGGTTGCCACAGTTGCAAACTTGTAGAACAGAGATAATGTCTTCCTCTGGCCCCCAATGACAAGCTTGGTGTTGACAAAGCATTCTGCACAACTATCTGAAGTCCCAAGGCCATGGGATATAAATAGCTTCTCTAGTTCCTGCTGGATAACTCCAGGTGCTCCTGAAAGTTGGAACATTTTCTAAAACAGTGAGAAGTCACTGAGAGCTTTCCCAGCACCAGTGGACAGGCATAAATGAAGCTAGGACTTTGCAATAGATCTTCCTTAGCTCCTAGGAGTCAAGTGTGATGAGATTTAGATTTGTGGCTACAACAGCCAGTTTATCCTAATGATGGTAAACGGTGGACAGCCAGGAGCAGGGTGCTTGGATTAATATGTATGATTCAAGCTATGGTTGGGAAGAGTTATTTATCCTCCACTTCTGGCCGTCACCTTTCATACTGGAGCATTTCTCTCTTCTGCTCTGGGATGAAGAGCTGGTTTGATAACTAGCTTAGGTGGGAGGAGTTATTCATTGATACCCAGTTCCCTCTCACTTAATCTCCTTTGCTGGCCACAAAAATGCATTCTTGCCTGCTCCTCTGAATTCTTCATGGGAAATCCTATACTTCTTCATGCAGAAAAATACATTCCATTCTACATCCCATAATCAGGAAGCTTACTGTTGGCTGCATAGCTAAGTTACTATCTATAATAAAAGATGAATATTCAACTATCTTCTGTCTTTTTCTTCTTTAATTGTCTTAAAACATAATTAATTAGAAGAGAACAGTGGAACTGCTTATTGGCCCCCTTTAATCCAACACCATAATTTTTGAAGATAGTAGCTTGAGAGGAGAAAGTTATTACAGATGAAGTAATTAAAGTACAGAAAGACCCCTGTGCTGGGAAAGGATCCTAATACACGACAAATAGGAGATTAACAACTGGTACTCAAAATCTTTGATCAGTGGGAGGACTGATCATGAAATCATGTCAAAAGTGTAACAAATCTAATAGTGTGAGTCTCTAAGGAGCAGAGGTGTCTTTTGCTTTATTATGTATACTGGTGGTGTCTAATGTCTGGAAATGGCAAAAGGAACAAAGAGGAAAACAACTTCATGTCCTCTAAATAGCTCAAAAACAAAACTGTGCAGAGTATCATAAGGATGGTGGCAAAGTGAAAAATTAACAGCCAGAGGAGCTAATGACTTAGCACTCAAAGAAAAACCTAGGGATTTGCTTCAGGGTTTAATCTGTTTCTTTCAGTAGTCAAGGATTCAGCATCACCATCCCAGAATGTGTAGCAAATGGACTCATTCCCAGACATTTCAGTCCCTATTTACATGAACTTGGATGGATTTTTAGTGAGTAGTTTAAATCTAAACTGCCCCCTAATGTCTCATGTGTTGGTGTACAGCTTTTGGAAGATTGCTGGATTATGAGGTCGCTGCATTCATCCATGGGTAATCCACTGATGAGTTTCATAGTTCATATGCTACTAAGAGGTAGGCCCTGATTGGAGGTGTGTCTCTGAGGGTTTGACCTGGAGGAGTGTATTCTGTCCCAATCTCCTCTCTCTCTCTGCTGCCTCACTGCCATTAGGTGAGCAGCATCCTCTTTCACGATTTTCTGTCCTGTTTTGGCCTTGGAGCCAGTTGACTATGGACTGAATCCTCAAAAACCATAAGGCAAAATAAGTGTCTCCTTTAAGTTGCAGGTGTTTTGTGTGTGTCACAGAGGCCCATGTCCAGTCACTCACAGGAGAGTGACTGCTGCGGCTTATGTTCATATGGCTCCCCAAAGCTTCATGCACTCATAGGTGGGGCTTTTTCAGAGATGCCTGAATCTAGTATGTGTAGTGCTGAATTCATTCATGGTATAATGCTGGGATCCAGGGTACTAGGGTTGAGGGTACAAGTGCTACTCACCCTAAGGAGCCTGGATAAGATATAATGTATAGGAAAAGCTGTAGGCATCCCTGACTTGCTTGCCTTTTCTATATTCTTAGGTAGTACTGCATGGAAAATTCTGATCAGAGTTCAGTCAAGAAAGCCATTGATCACAATCCTGCCAGTAAAGACCGGTCTCTAGAAGTTTCTAATGAAAAGAGCTCCATTGGTTGTTGGACTCCAGACTACCTGGGTCATGACATAGCAGAAAGTTTCTCTGAATGATGTCCCATATGCATTTTGTTTGTGTCCAGAGACTTTTTCTGAGACTGAACTTAAGGGTAAGAAGCAGTAACAGCCCTTTACAGGCAGGTGAACCATAGCTGGTGGGCAGAGTGTGGGTACCACGACAGGAGTGAGGTCTGGTGCAAATCCTGTTTCAATTAGGCCTGGAAGGTGAGCACACAGATGCACTTAGACACCAGAGGTCAGGGTGCTTCTCTCTGCAGCAGTCTGCTATGAATATGGCTTGAACTGGAGACCTTGGCGAGCTGAGTGCAAAGAAAGGGCAGGCAGCTCAATGGATGACTATCCTGATGGAAGCTCACACATGAACTTCATCCAGGCTGAGGAGAGGTTGCATGGAGCAAGAAGGCTGGCTGGACATGGGCCCCTACTTTTTTTAAACACCTACTTACACTACTGCTACCTGAGTTGAGGGACACAGAAGATATGGAATAAACTACTGCCAGGGAAAGATTTACCTTAGGAGAACAAAACATGAAAGAAATTGAGTAAAACAAGCTTCATAAAGAGTGAGCCACGGTAGCGCCAGGAAGAGAAGCCGAAACCCTTCAGCCTGCAGAGTCTCTTCAGAGGTCTCTATTTATAAAGCTTAACGTCATGCCAGCTGGCAAAGGAAAATATAGATAGAATGATCAAGAAATATAGTGAGTATTATATTAAACAATACAGTAAATGACACAGTGCCATGAATTCTCCTTAAAATACTCCTCTTTGCTTCCATTGCACTTATCCCATTGCTCTTTCCACTGTCTGAAGTAGTTCTGGAAGTCCTCTGTCCCAAGTGTCTTTACCAAATATGATTAAAAAGAAAACTGTGAATGCTACTGCTGAGTGCCAACCAGCAGAAAGGCAGGCTTGTACTAACATGACCGGAGTCCTCCTCCCCTTGGTGGACCACATCTGGCACTATGCAGCTTATGGCTCTTTCCCAAAGTCCAAATGACTATTCAAGGAAATGTCTTGAATCAACCCAGAAAGTCAAGACAGTAATAACAGTGCCACCACAACACTCAGGAAAGAGGGCTTCCAGAGCTGGCCAAGAACGACGGGATATGTGTGTTCAACGAGTGAAGGAGTATTGTTGTGGGGGGGGTGATTAATGGCAATGGGGATTTATTGTAATACATATTTTAAACATTTGTTGTGTTTTTCTATGATCCTTTCTGTAAGGCCCAGATCCATTATTCTAGAGCAGGTAAAAACCTGGAGCTGGAACCTGGAGGTGAGCAGCAACAAACTTAGAAGCACCCCAGTAGGTCTCCTGATTTCCCGCAGTCAGTGTTGTCATCACAGCCCCTACGGCAATAGACAGTTTGGGTAAATTACATGCTCATCAGCAACTTCTTTGAAATGTGGAAAAGTTAGTACTTTTGTAAAAAAATATGTATACCTTCAGTTTTTGTTATTGATACAATTTTTTTCTTGTATTTTAGGGAAGGGTCTATAGGGTGTTCCGGGTCTCACTACTAGATCAAACTCATAGTGATCTGCCTGTTTGCAGCCTCCCAAGAGCTAGGATTACAGGCACACACCACCATACCCAGTCTCAATCACCATCTCAGCATGCTCTGGGGACAGGCTGGCACAGCAGGCCAGGGGATCAAACCCATGGCCCCTGCACCTGCTTGTGGGCACTTTAATTTGCCGAGCTATTTGGCCAGCCCTTATTGATGCCGTTTTTAATTAAATAAGTATTATATAATGAAATAAAAAAATCAAATCAACTCAATACCTTTTGCACTATTACAATTTAGATCTAAAATTTCCTTTAAAGTCTCAAGAGCTCAGAGGTGGGACCTTTAGAAGGTGACTGGATCATGGGATGCTATGTACTTATCCAGGAATTTAATCCATTAATGTCTTCACACCTGCATGTGCTGTTAGGATGTAAGGGTCTCATCAGACAGAGGTCCCTGGGGTGTGACCTGGTGGGGTATGCTCCTGTCCCCAGGCCTTCCCTTCTCTATGCTTCTGACCCCAGCCGTTCCTTTCTCTCTGCCTCCTGACTGCCTTCAGGTAAGCAGGTGTTCACTGCTAACCCCTTCTACCATGTCATCACTGCCTTGAGCCAGCACACCATGGACTAAATCCACTGAAACTGGGAACCAAAGCAAACCTCTCTTCATGAAATTAGGGATGTTGAATATTGTGTCTCACAATAGGGAAGTGACTAATACAGACAGTATTCAAAATAGTCTCCAGAAGAATTATGTACTGTCTTGTTTCCTGTATACATGCCCCACATTTCCGACACATGTTGACTAGCTAGAATGGAGCCTTTGTGTCTGGTGAACCCCCAAATATGGAGCATGACCCAGCCCCCTAGTACAGCAGGTTGCCAGTGCAGGAGCAGCACCCTGGAATGGTTCTCCACTACCTACAAAGGAACAGAGCAAGCTAACTTTAGCTTGTTGTAACTGAGGCTATTTTATCACTGAAGCTAGTCATCGCTGTCATTGAAAAAAAGAGGCATAAAGGATGTTCTATGCATATACACACAGAGCAAGCACCACAGATCATCTCTGATTATTTGCACTTGTTAACGTGGAAACTGTGCTCACTGCATAAACAGATCATCCTTTTGTAGATGAGATCATGACAGCAGATAGAAGCATACACTGCAAGTCTATGGGGTCCAAATCTGTCCCAGCTTATTTTGATGTAACCACAAATACCACTACTCAAAAACAGAAATACAATCAACTTCGTGTCTATGTGTCTATGTTAAATCTGTGGATTTAACCCACCATAGGTGAAAAACTTTAGAATATAAATTGCATCTGCGCTGAACAGGTATAGACTTCTTTCTTGTGATTCCCTAAATAAGACAGTAGAGCAACTATTTGCATAGTACATACAACTAATCACATAGCATTTACCCTGCAGGAGAAACAGCTTAACCCCCACAGGAGGCTGTACCCAGGTTATGTACAAATAACCCATTTTGTATAAGGGACGCTAGCACCTGTGGATTCTAGGATCAATGAGGTTCTTTGAACTAATTATTTAAGACAGAGGAGAATCTAGTGTAGCCAGATATTTCCTAGATAAACTGGGATAAATAGGGACCCTACTGATTCTATGCTAGAAATGCTGAAAAACTGAATTGGAGACTATAGCTTAGACCACCATGACCAAGCAAGCTCTCTCCTATCTCCCCTAATTCCTTAAGCCTAAATGGCTCTTTTATGCAGTCTCCAGAGAACAAGGAAGGTCTGCTTTGTTCATGCCAGCCCAGCAGGACATAGAGGACAGGGAACACCTGCGGTGCTATTCAATGTACAGACCTAATACAGTAATGAAATGTGTCCCCAAAAAATTTCAGACTCTGAGCTTGGTGTGTTGGTGCATGCCTGTGATCCCAGGATTCAGGAGGCTGATACCGGAGGAGCATCTTGAGCTTGAGGCCAGCCTGGCCCACATAGATCAAGGCCAGCCTGGACTAGGTAGCAAGAGTCTGTCTTTTAAAAACATTGCTAGATGCAGCTCAGTCAGATCAGCCACTCTTCATTCCATGGGGATCACTGAGTATGGGGAATTATGGGACAAAATATTCCCTGTTTGGTACAAGCCCACTTTCACTCACCCAACTCTCACCCTTCAGACATTCTGTTTGTTCTTCCTTTGACACCTGTATTATTTACTTTTACCGCCATACCAGTGTCTTCTCTTTCCTTCCCCCAAAACATGACTAGACTCAACCTCAATCTCTCTGTCCTTTCTCTCCATGGCCACTATAGTTTTGGCTCCATTTTCTCCAGGCTGAATTCCTGCAATAATCTGTTAATTTGTGTTTGACCCTCCCTGACCACTAGAGTTACCATTCCAGAGATGGATGATGATGTCTGCTTCCTTCAATGGCCCCCTGATATTCAGAGGATGAAGTCCAGTCTCCTTGCACTAAAGGGTAGTAGCTGCCAAAGTTCACTGAATCCCAGTATTGTCATTGAGAGCAATCTTTGAAACTAACAGAGAGGCGCCCATCTCAGGATGGCAGAATCTCAAGGGCGGGATATACAAGTATATACCTTGCTGTCCTTCATGTACTGGCCCCAGCCTCACTGTGTCTCCCCCATAGTCTACCATACCTTGCAGCCATGGAGACCCATTGCCATTTTCCTACCATGACACCTACTTTCACAAGAAGCAGCTTTCCACATTACCTTTTAATGGCTTACTTTTTCCTGTCTTCTTTGCCTTCATGCTTTCAGATGGCTTCACTATGCAGCCCCAGTACCATTTGCTCTATGAGCTCCTCGCTTAGCCAGTGTGAAAAGGTGATCTTTCCTTGGGGTCATATAGAACTAATTATATGTAACATAAGTCTACTGGTGGGAGTTTCAAGGAGCTCACTGAGTAATATCTCTCTTCTTGGTGTACTTCTTTTTAAAAATGTATATTAGTACATGTTTGTACTATATAATGTTTGCATGCATCTTAAGGAATGGTATCTGTCTGTGTTTAATCCTTCTTGATTCTTTTTATTTCCCATCCCTTTCCTGTTTAGTTTTTTCTAAGGTTTTGTTTGTTTATTTGTTTTTCACAGGGTCTCCCTGTGCAGCTCAGACTTGTAGTGATTCTCCTGTTTTTAGCTTCCCCAGTGCAGGGATTGCAGGCATGCACCTCGACATTCAGACTCCATTGCTGGCTCAGTGTGCTCCAGGGGAAGGACTGGTGTGGCATGCAGTGCCAGGGATTGAACCCTGGCCCCTGCACTTACCTAAGCAAGTGCTTAGTCCCCTGAACTATACTGAAGGCCCTTCTGTTTAGTTTTAAGCAACAGATAATAGAGATAACAGATGGAGATCAAAATATCAGCTCCTAGCTAGATGACTGCAAACTGGAACATGAATAAGTACTGTATGTGGTCATGTAGTATCATCACACTTTCTATGGGGTTCATATGACGTGTTCTGTCTGAATTAAGCTATTCCCATCTAGACCTGTCTTGCTCTACTGTGTGTGTTAGTAAGCTTTCTGTCACCATTACAAAGCACCTGACATAAACAACTTCCAAGGAGGAAAGATGGTTCATGATTTCAGAGGTTTCAGTCCATAGTTGCTTGGCCCTGTTCCTCAGGATCTGTGACAGTGCAGGACCTCATCTATTGTTTAACTCACTGCAGGCAAGGAAGCAAACAGAGAAAGGAAGGGTTGTAGGGCCCCATGTCTCCTTTGGGGGAGAGCATTTGCCACAGTGAACTAACTTATTTGTGGTGGGCCCCACCTCCTAGAAGTCCCTCCCAGTAGCACCATGGCACGGAAACTCAACCTTCAGCACATGGGCCTTTGGAGGACAATCAAGATCCATGTTATATAACCATGGTTTCTGAATGAGTGGCAGAAATCTTGAGAATAAAAAGGGAGGGAATGGAGAGGGGAAACAAATAAATAATTATTCTCTTCCAAATTCTGCATCAGATACAGAACTCAAGCTGTTGAACAGTGAAAGGCAAAAAAGAGCAGAGAGGTTGGAGAAAGCCTGCTATTATTCACTGGACAAAATTTGGAATAAATATCCCCTAATATACCTAATTATTTTAATCATTTCTCATTTGTCTCTCAAGGCTCTTAGAAGCCCAAAGGTTCTTCTATTTATTTTTGCATATTATATGCCTGGTATTAAGCTCAGTAAATATTAGTTCAATGAATGCTTAATCTAAAATGGTATTTAACATTTTAAATTTTAAACATAGATAGTGATAGCTCAAATTTCTAAATTGAAAAGCAGCTAGTAGCTTCCAATTTACAGAAGTCTCTCTCTGCTGAGACGTAATTACATGGTTTATTGTTGTGTTTGGACATTGTCTACAAGTGCTATTCACTGTAGAATTGTTTTCTTCAAATAGCTTCATCTTCCAGCTATTTTTACTTGTCTTCTTAATTTAAATGCAAACAGGACAAAAGGCAGCATCCCCTGTCTTGCTGCTGTGTACACATGCTAAATATTTGCAGGCTTCGATAAAAACAAAATGACCTTCTGAGGCATCACATCTCAAAAGGGATTGGAGTCAGATGAGAAGTGTATAATCTTTATTTCTAGAATCCTAGGTAAGGGGGTTGGCAAGTGACACCTGGAAATGATCCTTCTAAGTGGCAGTGGGAAACTCTGCCATCAGGCTCCTTCTGTCCTAACAGTTCTTAGCCAAGTTATGGAATAATTTGAAATCAGGATAGTTAAGGAGAGGCTGAAGCAGATGTTGGCATTGGAGGATGAAGGGGAGAGAACAAAGGCTTTGGGACCAGAGAACTTTGGCTTCGACTCTGGGCAAGTAACATGCATCTGAGAATCACAGTTCCTTCATCTAGGGAGGGGATTTGGTAACGTTGCCTTTTCAGAGTCTTCCAAGCTTACTGAATGAGCCCAGGGGTGGCACCTGGGCAACAGACATCAGTCACAGCCACTGCACTCCAGCGTCACAGAGCAGCCACCCTGATTCTCTTGAGGAGTCAAGACAGGAGGTGTTTTCTGAGCAATCTTACTTTTTCAAAAACTCTTTCAGAGGCATCGCCCATATGTTCTATGGTTGTTTTTTTTTTTATTCATTTGTGAAAATGTAAACATACATTTGGGCATTTTTTTACACCACCTTACCACTGCTGTACTGTTTACCATTTTTACTTGAAGGCAAGCTGTGAGCTTCCGTGCTCATCTGGTTTACTTGGCAGAGAAGATGATGACATTTATGCCACTGAAGAGTGGTTGACATTTAAATCTTAGCAGAAACTGTTGGAGCACTTCCAGGTTAATCTTGGAAAAATGATATAAATCCATTTCTTGATTATTTTTTAACCCAGAAAAGGAAAGGAATAATTAGTGGTGGTTACTTCTGGATGAGCAGGACTTGAGAGAAAAGAGGTATGAAAAGCAGCATCCACAGCACTCCAGTGAGCCCCAGTCCTGGAGTTCATGCCATTCTGTAATCCCTTCCTCTCCAGTTAGGGTGGACTTCCTGGCTTGTCACTAATGAACAAAATTTAGCAGAAGGGATGGATTCTATATCAAAGGAATATGGAGTCCACTTGGGCAGGTATCCCCTCTTGCCTTCTCTCTCATCTGAACCCTCTTGAAGAAGCTGGCTTCCATGTTGTCAGTCACAATTTACAGAGGCCCATACAGCAAGATGGAGAGAAAAGCTGCTGGTGACAAGTCTGTGAGAAACTCAAGCCCTCAGCCTCTGAGGGACTAGGTCCTACCAAAACCCACACGAGTAAGCCGGAAACAGGATCTCCTGTAGCTAGTGCTGAGGGGCAACTATGGTCCCAGTCAACAGCTTTCCTGCTGCCATCTCAGGAAGGAATCTCAGGCACAGCCAACCAATTAAGCAGGACCTAGACTTCTGAGCTACAGGAACTGAGGTATAATAAATGCTTTTTTGTTTCTAGCATTAGGGAGGCTGAGGAAGATCACTGGGAGTTCGGAAAGGGAGGCCAATTTGGGCTACATATTCAGATAAGGCTAACTTAAGCTACATAGCAAGGCCCTTTGTCAAAATAACAATAATAATAATAATTATTATTATTATAAATAGTTTTGTTATATTATGCTCATAAATTAGAGGTAATTTGTTACAGAGCAGTAACACATGAAGAAAGGATGAAAAAGGGTTAACAAAAGCAGCTTTTATATTTTTATTTTATGCCTTGTATACTCTATGAAGTTTTAGATTTTATGCATGTATTATATTTAATCTTTAAATGACTCTCAACAGGTGTTATTTAGGCTGCTTTATTATGGAAAATACTGAAAATTGGCTCACTCAACACAAATTCCAACAGCTCCTATTTCTTCTTACAATAGAGAATTTAGAAAGAAAAAGAAAGCTTAAGTCCCACACTTGTCAGACTCTCTTGCAGCTGGGAACCCATATGTGACCTACTTTTTACCAAGCAAACACACTGAGTGGGCAACACTTAGAAGAAAGAAGTTAGCAATCTGAGATGGTGCATACTCTGGGAAATCTGCAGGTGGAGATATGTGCTGTTCTCCAGTAGCTAGATAAGATACTAATTCCCAGCATCAAAAGTGTCAAATGATGTAGTGAAGTTGCCATGGCATTTCCATAGGAACATCTCTGTAGAGTAGCTGGACCTTGTTATTCAGTGCCATTGCTCCTAGATGGTAGAGTAGCATCCAAGATAATAATTTTAGGGCCAGCCAGATAGCTCAGCAGATTAAAGTGCCTGCTTAGGCAGACACAGGGATTGAGGTCTGATCCCCGGTTGCTGTGCCAGTCCTACCCCCAGGGTGCACTGACATGGAGATTGAGACGGGGTGTGGTGGCACATGCCTGTAATTCCAGCACTTGGGAGGCTGAAAACAGGAGGATCACTAGGATTCTGATATGTGGAGTGAAACCTGGTAGATCCTATACTAAACACATTAAAAAGAATTTCTATTCATCTCCATCTGATAACTTCTAAAATTTCAATTGAAATTATATTTAACCTTCCCTTTGGTGTCTTTAAACCTTAAAAGCTACACATTAGGCTTTATATTTTTGTCTGTTGACTTTGATGTTCCTTCCTCTAATGTCTCAGTGACAGTGGTGGCAGGATCAAGAAGCTATAAGTGCTTTTGTCCCTAATTATAGACTTGATAACACGATTGGCTGAGCTGTTTTCCACTAAGTTGTCAATAAATGTTTAAGAGTAATAAATGAAGACAATTTTACCAGATTTTCTAACTCAGGCCCATGCGGTCAACCACCCAAAGAGCAAAACCTCAGAGGGCTTCTTCCCAAGGTCTATAAAAATTTGAAGAACTATGTATAGGGGAACCCACAGTAGAGGCCAAACATGGATAGTTTAATTTTATTGCCTAAAGTAAAAGACAGAAAAAAATAAAAATAGAAACAAGCACTCGGGAGGCTGAGGCAGGAGGATTGTTGTGAGTTCGAGACCAGCCTGAGCTACAAAGTGAGCTTAAGGCCAGCCTGAGCTGCATAGTGAGACCCTGTCTCAAAAAGACAAAAAAAAAAAAAAAAAAAAAAAAGAAACAAATATATACTTAAAATGTGTTCAGAAAAAAAAAAAAAAAATTTCCCTAAAAGGAAGGCAAGCAGTTATCACATCAAAAAGAAATTTGATAATGGGTAATGTATTAGTCAGCTTTCCCTCCCTGACATTATACCTGAGAGAAGCAATTTCAAGGAGAAATGTTGACGTGGACTCCTGGTTCCAGAGACTTTTGTCTATAATTGGCTAGCTACATTGTTTCTGAGCCTGAGGTAAGGAAGAAACATCTGGCAGAGGAGGTGCGCCAGAGTGGCGAGGCTCACACTGCGGTGGCTGGGAAGCAGAAAGCCAGGAGGAGACAAAGTGAAGCGCTTCCTCTTCCACGTTTGCTCCCTCTGGCCCTTCACCCCATCAGAGGGCGCCACTGACATAAAATGCTGGGGAACAAAGCTCAATGTAAAGGCCCAGGATGGGTCTTCTCCCTCATTTGCTGATTCACAAAATGATCTCTGGAAACAGCCTTACAGACAGAAGTGTGTTTTGGTAATTTCCTACATGTCTCTCCATCCGGTCAAGTTGATAGTATTTATTATCATCAGTAACTAATACCATGCTATGGGAGCTGACCTTCTATTTGTATGAAGGACTCGTATGGCCACAAATTTTGGTATCCATGGAGCACTTGGAAAATCCCTAAATCT
The DNA here is from genome assembly GCA_004027165.1 of Ctenomys sociabilis. Lineage (NCBI taxonomy): Eukaryota > Metazoa > Chordata > Mammalia > Rodentia > Ctenomyidae > Ctenomys > Ctenomys sociabilis. The sequence goes on from PVKA01032838.1 coordinate 19,417, forward strand.
CCTAAAAGGACAATTGTATCCTATTAAATGTGCTGGACTGCAAAGTTAAAGACAGTTTTATAACTACATATGTACTTGTTAAACTTAAAAACTCCAGGCAGGAGTTTTTAATTATAGGCACACACCTATAATTCCAGAACTCTAGGAGGTTGAGGCAGGAGGATCACAAGTTTGAACCCAGCCTGGGCAATGTAGCAATCTTGCAGGACCCTGTCACAAGAAATAGAGAAGGCTGGGGATATAATTTAGGGAAAAGGCCCTGGGTTCAGTTTTCAGTTCTACTAATAAATCCATCCACAACAAATACAACCCAGAAAAGTGAAGGCTGGCCCTAACATATACCTCAGTGGTAGAGCATTTGCCTAGTATGAGCGAGGCTTTCAATTCCCAGCAGCAAAAACAAACGAAAAATGCACAAAGGGGGCAGCGTTAAATGTTCAACTTTCAGAATACTCTTACTCAAGTGTGATCAACAGACTGGCAGCTTCAGCATGCTGTGGGGCCTTGTCAGAGTGCCACACCCTGGTACCTCCCCTGGACATTTCAGTTCTCTGAAGGGGCCCAGATTTTGGGGTATAATAAGCTTTCCCGGTAGCTGTGAGGTAGGCTCAAAGTTTGAAAATAATCACTCCAGTTCTTTGTGAAATAAACATGGGGCCTCCTGAATCGCACAGTGCAGCGTTTCCATTTGCCTGTCAATGTGGCAGATCATCATCTCTTATCTGTGCAACCCCAGGAAATAGATTCCTGAGTATTGAAAGGAGGCACACTGAAGGAAGAATTTCAGTTTCATAGATGAAGTATGAGGGACAACGAAATGCTTAGAGATTAGCTATCGCTAGTCCTTGGGTTAGCAGGACCAGGGAGTAGGGGGCCCAAAGTGGCCAGGATTAGGAATCCCAGCCCACCTGTGGATTGGAGTTATTGCTTGAGCTTCAGGGAACTGAGAGGCCCAAGGAGAGGCAGAAAATCCCTGGGTTGTCTTTCCCCCAGCCTTCTAATTTCTTCATAGACCTTCCTCTTGGCCAAACTGCTAGCTTGGAATTGTCCCTCACCCTTTCCTGTAGAGAAGAAACCCCTGAAAGAAATATTTCTCCATGTTCAGTGCTGTGATGCTGGAAAGGAAAACTTGAACTGAGAGTCCACAAAAATAAGTTTGCTCATTGGCTAGAGGATGAAAAGGAAAGCAAGGCTTGAAAATCAACTGCTCAGCCCACAGGGGTAGGGAGCTTATAGCCAGAAGGAAAAGAAATACAGAAGGAGTAGTTAATACAGATGGGGGGGCTGTTTATGTTTTGTCCTGCATGGGCAGAGATTTTCTGTTGCCCCAGCACTGCCTCCTTTCACTCTTTTTGAGGTGTGGCACTTCCTGCAGGAACTGTGGGTCGGTCTGTCCCTTAGTATGGTGATATGTGGAGGGAGGGGAGAGAGACCGCCACCTGAGAAAGCTCTGGAGAAGCACCTTCACTGTTTATTCACTCCCGTGGGAGGCAGGCTGTTTCCAGAGCAGAGTCAGCCAGCAGTGAGGGTAAAACAAAGGATTTAAAGAGGAAGAGAGGAGTTTGCTGTCCTGAGGAATGTGGGTGCAGAGATGTAAATATTTCTCCAAACATGCAAGTCAAATGTAGGCAGCTGAGTTAGACAGAAATATCATAGGAAGTCAGATGGGGCTGGACCCTCAGAGGAGACAGGATACCTTGCAACTGTACAAGAGACAGATGCTCCCACTGTGGGCCAGACCTAAGGACCACAGATGCTCACCTCCCTACAGACAAGCATCCGGGACTGATCATCACCTTGAGGAGGCCAGGAAGAGTCACTAATCCAACCGCTACTGGCTACCAGATTAACACCTGTTCTGTATTCATGCTCACTTGCTAAGTGACATGCTTTCCCATTTGGTCCTGGATTTAATCAACCGTACCTGAGCAACTGTGCTTCTGGTCTTATTGGTTGACCATAGTTCTGTCCCACCTCATGTGCGAGTTTCCATGTTTCCTAACCTCAGACTTGCTTCACCTCACCATTTTGCTTTATAAAAATCCCTGGAAATGGCAGATACCTGGGGCAACTCACTCCAGTCCCCCTTCTGTCCTTTTCTCAGACAGGAGCTTTCTTTCCCCTAATAAATATATTCTGCTTTTAACCTTCGTTTATTCCTAAAATTCATTCTTCAGTTTTAGAGAATGTGAACTCATCCCAGGTACCTTTCAGATTGGGAATTTTATTCTCCTTTATCAATGTGAGTGTGGTCACACTTCTCCAGACAGGCAGTGCATATGGCCCTGGCTCTGTTGTTCTTCCATGGTTTCCTGCCATGCCTTTAGGAACGGAAGTTTGCTGGAGAGCATACAGTGAGCCATGGTGAATTCAACTGGCTTTGGCCAGTATATCTGAAGAGGGCCTTCTGGCATCCAGGCATACTGTCTTTAAAGATATACAAGACTGTGTAGAGAATCAGTTAGGTCATGTTAACAGGACACTGGGTTAAGAAAAGAATCTTTGCTGAAAATCAGCTGACTTAACACCTGGGGGAATATGGCCAGGGAAATGCCATCTGTGACTCAAAGCAGACCAGGGCAGTAGAGGCAGGACTCTGGGATTAGTGCAAAGTCTCCATCCAGCCTGCTGAATGGCACCAATCAAAATAAGTAACAAACTGGGAATCAGCAGAAAAAGACTGGCAGAGGGATACCTCCATGGATATAAGATGCAGTTGCAAGGGTCTTCTGTCTAAAAGGAGCCCAGATGGTATAATTCTCTGCCATGGTCATTTGAAAATTAGTCATAATTCTTGAAGAAAGACCCCATGTTTTCACTTTGCAATGGGCCCCATAAATTATGTGTACAACAACTGGCACTAAGGATCAAACGTAGAATAACTATGTTCGCAACATAGGATTTAGATGTTACACTTATATGAGGACATTTTATAATATAAAAATAACAATAAAGGACCACAAGGAGAGGAAGAATAAAATAACCTCAAAGAAAACAGAGGGAATGAGATAGAAGATAGGGTGTGGCTTAGGCTAGCTAGGAAGAGCCACATGATGGGACCTCAGGATCCACATAACCCTGCCTTTCTAAACCCTATATATAGAACTTCTCATGGGTTCCCAGGATATGTGGATGACATACAAGGACACAGACACCTGAGAACCCTGCTATTGTGTCTCTTTCATGGTATTACACCCAGTGTTTTCCAGACCACCATATACTTTTGTCTTTGTTTTTCTCTTTTCCTATCTTGTTCATCCCAAGTTCACTCTGCAAAGCTAGTTTCTCCCTCACCCCCAAGTCTCAAATAACCTTGGGTACCAGTTTTTACTTGCCATGGAGACTGGGGATTCTTTCCTCTATGGATGCCTTTGCCCTAGTAACTCGGATCTTCAATCCTTTTCTTCTATGGTGGTCTGGTCTCCCCAATCCGATAAGCTTCTGCCAACCTCCAGTCCACTGTGGGATGCCACTGAGTCTCTACACCAAGAGAGCTTTTCTGAGAGCAGAAAGCTACGGATGGACTACAGGGTCCAGTTCACCTATATGAATTTCCTGCCTTTTCCTAAGTTCTGATAGCCTTGATTGCTGTCTGGTTCCTCCAAACCATGTTGTTTGTTTTCAGATGAGGAGGCCCAGGGTGTCTTCATTTTTCAGCTTTTGTAGCTGAGTGATTTAGATTTCAGTTACTCTGCCATAGCAAGGACAAGCCCCTCAGGGTCTTTTCATTACTGAAAGCTAACCACAGTGTATCCTTTCACATGAAGTCACAGTTGTGATCACGTTTTATTGGGTAGGAAAGTGAACTGAAGGAAATGAACTTTTCTAAAGCCTGAAGCCCACATAATATGATTGAAATTGTATGACTTGGCAGATACTATTTTAAGGATTTAGGGTTTCAAAGAATATTTCCCAACTGAAAACTGAGTACTGTGAAAATGTCTTATCCTTCCTGCCTATCTAACAAATCTATATTTCCCCCTTGATCCCACAGATACCAGCATAGAATTCAAGAAATGGTTCAGATAATGAAACTCAAGACACAAGAAAGTGAGTAACTTTTCACAGAACACATAGGAAATTTGCCTTGGGGCCCATTCTGCCAGCTGGTATTGGATTACCAGTTGTCCTCCTTTTTCTAGAACATTCTGGCTGACCTAGGAACACTGACAAAAGTTTTCCTTGTGCCCCCAGGATATAGGTAGGGTGGAGGTGTTTAAAAGAGGTCCTGTGAGGAAGGCAGAAAGATTAGAAGGGTTTTCCTGCTGAGCTGATGGAGTGGCCATGTGTGACCCTGAAGGTATTAGCTCTAGCAAATTTTCTGGAAGTTTACCCATTATAAATGAATTAGAGAGGGCGAGCCTGATAGCTCAGCAGACTAAAGTGCCTGCTTAGGCAGAGCACAGCAGCCAGGTTGCATCCCCAGCGTGTAGTGCTGGCCCAACCCACAGGGCACGCTGAGACTGCGATTGAGACTGGGTGTGGTAGTGTGTGCCTATAATCCAAACACTTGGGAAGCTGAAAACAGGAGAATCACTATGAGTCTGATCTACATAGTGAGACCCTGTAGACCATCTACTAAATACAGCAAAGAAAAACAGATTAGAGGACCTGGAGAGAAAAGTTGGAGAATCTATTCCCCATCTCATCAGCATGGTGAGCTCTGAATGGGCTGAAACCTGCCAAACTGAACACAGAGCATAAGACAAGTTCCACCTTCCATGTCCAGCATAGGTGGCTGACTGGTTTTGCATGAATATATGTGGTTGTGAACAGGACCATCCTGGTTCTAAATCCAGCCATCTCCTTATACATCGGATTGCAGGGTATGTTTTTGTTTTTTTTAATTGTCTTCAAAAAATGAGGTTTTCCATGTAGTAAACCATCCAAAACCTGAGAGGCACTCAAAACATTCCGAATCACTTATGAATGATGATAGGTTTATCTTAAATGGAGATACCAGAAACAAAGAGCAAGGAAACAAAAATGAAAATAAATCCTGATTTTAAAAGGAAAACAAGGGCCAGAGACAGCGCGGCCGACTCCGCCATCTTGCTCCATCCCGCCCGCCCCCGCCCAGCTCCTGAGACCGGCCAGAGACAGCGCGGCCGACTCCGCTGTCCTGCTCCATCCCGCCCGCGTCCGCCCAGCCCCTGAGACCGGCCAGAGACAGTGGCTGACTCCAGCGGCCTCCTGGATCCCGCTCCAAGCTCTCCCAGCGAGAGCGAGTTTACAGGACTCACCAGGTTTCCCAGATCAGTGAGAGTGTGGTGAGTCTGGGGGAGAGCCTTTGGCTTCTTCCCACACGCGCTTCGCGGATCCCTGTCCCCAACCCCTCCAAGCCAGTGACTGGTCTGAAACCTCAGGACCCACTCACCAACACCTCCCCGGATCCCCTGACCTAAAGCCCACTGATTGAGTGGGAATTTCCCCGATTCTCTGGGCATCAAAGGTCAGTGAGTGTAGAACCTCAGGCCCG
>PVKA01032839.1:0-24914 GCA_004027165.1 Ctenomys sociabilis
AAGTGAAAGGAAACAAGACACAGAGGGAAAAGAAAAAAAAAGAAAGAAGGGGGGGGGGAGCCCAATCGGCACAGTAGCCTGCTGGGCACGCCTTTATTTTTCAGGCAGGTTCTCTCCTCCTTATGGGAGACACAGTTTCCCTTATGGTGTCGCGACCACCCAGGGCCAGGTTAAGCCACCGCTTACCTGCAGGTACGTACCAAATCTCCAACTCGACCCAGGCTAGACAGAGTTCCCCGTACGGGCCACCAAGTTGTCCGTCGCCGTCCCCGACCCGCGGAAGAAGACACTTGGACTCTCAGCAACGGGTTCAACAAGCCTTTATCTAGTGTGATGCAAGCCTCTACATGCGTCCGCTACCCGTGGCTCCTACTGTGCAAGCATGGCGGATTTTCTGATACAAGAAGCTATATAGGTTCCATATACCAATCATGATTATACACGTGGCCAATTACTATTGGTAGATCTTACAGCAATGGCGGGCTTATTCCAAATAAGGGAGAGGTTGGTACAGCAACAAGAACCAGGAAGCCAGATATAGGCGCTATCTTGGCTGACACGATGGGCGGGGGAGCGAGGAGCGGTCGCCATCTTAGAGCGGCTCCCGACAATTTTTCATATACTTTGTAGTCATTTTTGCATCTTTGGAAAAATACATATTCAGGTCTTTGCCAGATGTTTAGTCATGCTATTTATCTTTTAGCTATTGAGTTGTATGAATTCCTTGTGTTTGGGATGCTAGTAATTTATGACCTATAATATTATTCTCAAATATCTTCTCTTAGTATTTAGGTTTCCTTTATATTTTGTCAATTTTTTTCTATTGCAGAGAGGTTGGAATTTTTTAGTTTGGTATATTCTCAAATCTTCAGCCTCACCCCATCTTGCATTACTTTCTCAATAATATATGTATACTTCTCCAGTGTGTAGGGAATCTTTTACATGCAAGCTGCAATGGGTAATATTTTGTGAGGCTACCTTCATTTCTGTCTACACATGAATAATACCCAGTCATTGCTGTTCTTAACACCCATTGAGGTGGACAGCCCTGAATTTGTCCTGACCAGGTTAAAAAATGGGGAAGTGAGACATAACCTCTCCATGGTTTCTACCTTCATTCTTGAGACAAAGCCTGAAATGATAAGGAAACAATGTTATACTGTCATATGGACTACCTTTTGTCTTTTCTGCTCGAATTCCTTTCCATATCTAGGAAAGTATTTCTATCTTTCATTTAACAGAAAGGAAAATTAACTTTCACAAAATATTCTTCCAAAGATTATTTTTACAAAAATGTAAATTCATACTGTTCTGGAGAAACTAAAAACTTTCTTTAAAAGCTATTTCTTGAAATTAGAAATTGTTAAGATTATTGTCTCTGGTATTAGTTAAATTCCAATAAGGAAGTCAATAAATTTTGGGTTGATTTATAATTTTCCATTTCTCCTGAAATAATAACCACTATAAGTTTAATGAACAAAAGACATGGGAAAAAGGAAAAAATAGAAAATGCTTTTGTTGAATACTTTTATTTAAATATGTGAGAAACTTACATAGCAATAAAAAGCAACTGGATTTTCAATAGAACTAGTACTGGTCTGCAAACAGACCATGGTACTTTATAAATTGTCTTGAATAATATCAATTATTTCATGATAAACTTGATGATAGACATCTAATCCAAACAAAAAGTCTATATGATTGTAGTAGGAAATAGTCTTATGGTAAATGAGTTTGGTGATTTTAGATTGTAAGATTTTAACATCTTCAGGATCAGCCAACAAATCCCTTTCACCATTCCAAGTTGCAGTTGGCACATTCATATTTGCTATATTGTACACTGGAGAAGTTGTCTAAGGAGGAAAAAATGAGTTTAATAGAAAATTACACACTAGAATATTCTGTTGATATTTTTACAATGTGAGTTTAAATAATAATCTAAAGTAAGATGAATCTAGTCTGTTCAACTTAATGGGGTTATGAAAGCATAGAATGTAAGAATAAACACTGTAAGTTTTACTTGGAAATAATTCAAACAGAAATCAAAACTAAGTACTTAGTTTGTTTTGAGTATTTAAGCTCTAGGTCAACTCTGGTGTCATTGAACTTGATCTTTAAATTTTACTGTAGATTTTTAAATATGAGTAGACAGCATCAGACCTGGACTTTAGCTGAGACAGAAAAGTATAGTGAAAGATTGAAGTCAGACAAACCCGGGCTTTAATATTTCATGATATTTTAATCACACTTACAGTATTCTAACCACATTTTCATTAAGTTCTAAATTGTTTCTTGTTATTACATGTGTTTATTCTACTTTCCCAAATAAGATAACTGGTTTTAGAGTCAATAAACACATTTTATTTTTTACTTCCTGTTTTATTTTTACTTCCTGTGTACAAACACAATACTTTCTTCTTGAAAGATAATGAAATTCCTTTACTGTCTTTCTGTAGGCTTATCCCTGATAATATTAAAATAAGTAGAAACATGGAAAAACTGCTTTAGTTGGCTTTAACAATATAAATTCAAGTCAACATGACTATCATCAGCCAGTTCTTCTCAGGGTGTTATTACACTGTGAAGATTTACAGATAATCCTGGATTTGTAACAAAATAATCTGAGCTGATTAGGAAGAAGTGCATTTAAGTTTGCACACATTTGTATACCTGATTAAAATGAACCAGGTTAAGATGAGGACTGCCCCAGTCAAAAGCTTTCAAATCAGTAGAATACAGAAGCTGAAAGAAAACAAACAAGTAAGGCCTCATTCATTTGTTCATTATAGCAGCAACTGATAAAAGATATGCGTCGCACAAATGCCCCATTGTACTGGGTCTGCTGATATTTATGCCAGCAGGCTTCTTTGCTTTTCCCTTCCTTTCATTATTATACAAAATGTAAAGGGTGATGGGGATAGGGGTACTTAAATATAGGATTCTGTCCTCTTCACACAAACACACATTCCCAAATCTTATTAATCAAAGGGGTCTATGAGCTTGAGGTAACATTAGGCTTCCTCAGAAATCATCAGCTTCCTCAATAGACTACTGACTTCATCACTAGTCAAAACTGCATATCTTGCTCTGGGACTAAGATGGTGCATCCTTAGACATCCTTGTTTCAAATAACAGGATTCAAAATGTTGTTCCAAAAGCCACCCCTTGTCTTCCTTCTTAACTTTTTCAACCTCACCACTATTGTCTGATTAAGCTGACTAGACTCAACCTGATTATGTTCATTTTCCCCTGCTTGATTTCATCGCAAGAACACCAGAATCAGGTCAACCATGACCTTTGGATTTCTAAACTTTATAAGACTCAACATTTTCCTTTTTCCAACTCTTTTCAATTCTCCTCAACTCCTAAAACTCCATCATCAATGTTGTATCATAAATCTCTCCTCTAAATGGCTCCAAGAGCCTCGCTTTACTGACAATCACCCCCTGTAGATCTTTATTTCTTTTATTTTATTTTTTATTTTTTATTTTTTTTTGCGGACCCGGGGATTGAACTCAGGCCCTTGCACTTGCCAGGGAAGCACTTATTCCACTGAGCCATCTCCCCGGGCCCCCTGTAGATCTTTAAAATGGTACTGCCCCTCCATATATCAGGCACAATTCGGGTTTGAGTAACTTTATTATTCCCTTTGTCACTCATTGTTTCTTATAGATAATTCTTACTCTCCCCTCTAAGGAGAACTTGTCTTTCACCCTGCACAACTATTCATCTATGACTACATCATTTTGTTACTACAATACCTGAAGCAGTCTAATGTTTATTCATTCTCTTTTCTGAATATTACCTACTAAGTCTCTGTACCATATTCTCAATGATCCCTCAACTCTGCCAAGATCTTGAGTCCATCCACCCTTCTAGATTTTACTGTATCTTATTCCTTCTTCTACCTCCTATTTCTTCTTATCCTACTGAAATCCCATAGTTAATCATTATGATGATTCTCTGACATTTACTCAGCACTTATCCACTTCTGTTGTTTTATAAAAACACAATCCATAAAGCTCCAATTTTCTGTCCACTATACTTATACTAAAGAGACTGAGTAAAACTGGAGAAAAGCTAAAATCTACACATATGTAATCACTTTAACCTCATGTAGGCCATCATTCTGGATCAGCAATCATGTCATAATCCCCACCTCTGCTCTGGGTCTTCTTGATAACTGTTATGGCTTACATCTAACCCCCAAGTTGCTTATATTCAGAGGTAGGGCTTTTGGAAGGTGATCATGGCATGCTCTGCTCATTGATGGATTAATAAATCTAAGAGTTTATGGCAGAATGTATTATTAGAAGGTGTAGCTTTGTTGAAGGTGGGCCACTCGAACATAATCTGTAAGATGTATTCTTGCCTCTGCTCCCTTCTTTTCTCCTTGCTTCAGGCCTGCCATGAAATGAGCACTTCTCTTCTGTCACACATTTCCATCATGATGCTCCTGGCTTGGACCCCCTGACCTGTGAAGCAAAACTAAACCTCTCCTCCCTTTAACTGTAGATGTTGGAAATTTTGTCCCAGTGAGGGAAAGTTATTAATATGGAAAATTGGTACTGGAGAATTGGGATCATTGCCATGACTCTACCTGACCACCTGTTTTAGAAGCTTTTGGACTGGTTTGCTGTAGGAGTATGGAAAAGTTTGGAGATGTGGGCTTGGAAGCTGTAAACATATTTTGATGGGTGACTGTAGTTAGAGCTTAGAAGACCAGAAAGTTGAAAAGAAATAAGGACATCAAAGGCAAGGCTTGTGAGGTTTCAGTTGGAAATTTCACATAGAATGCCCAATCCCAACTGGTTCCTTGATTCTTGTGTATTGCCTTTTCCTACTACTCTGTTTCTTCCTCCTCACTTTAGACACATTTGCTTTATAAGTGTCTCTAAGGGAGGCAATACATGATTCTGAGGGGTATTCAAGATAAATGTTCGTGAACAGGGGTTTTCAATTGGCTCTTTCCTCTGTCTGGAATACCATTCATATACTGTGACCTGAATGTTTGTTACTCCCCCAAATTTAAATGCTTAAATCTTGACCACTGAGGTGATAATATCAGCAGGTGTGAGTCTTTTTGAAAGTAAATAAATGCACTTATAAAATACGAATAATATTTCTCCTACGTATGAATGGGAAAGCAGTTCCTTGCCACCCACTGGAGCTAGCCAGTTCCTTGATCTTGGACTTTAAAGCTTGGAGGACTATAAGAAGCAAATCTGTATTTTTTATAAGCTATATAACTTACATTTTATTATAGCAGCCTGAACAGATTGAGATACATCAGAAGTCCACATGGGTAATTCTTTCAGCTTCCTCAAACCTTCCCCAAATATCATCAACTCACTGAGGCTTGCTGAGCAGTGATCTAGAGGCTGAACTGAAGATGCCCAATGAATAACTAAAAGCAGGAAAAAGCTGCCATCTCTATCTGCATCCATTATCATCTTAAAAACCAGTCTGTTCTGCATGTAAGTACGTTAATCACATAGGGAGTATCAGTAACACAAAAATTTGTTTGCCCTAATTTTTTTTTTTTTTGCCCTTTTTACCCAAACAGGACTACTGGAAGTAATTTTCAGATTTGCACAGATATTCATTTTCTAGCTTTTACAATATCCAGTTCTAAAATACCTGGTGCAATGCCTAGCAGTCTCCAGCCACTGCCCTCACCAGCAATGACCCCAGATTCCGGGAAAAATACAGAAAACACCATAACTATGGGCAATTGATCCTGCTGAGGTATTCCCCAGCAGGATCAATTGCCCATAGTGGGGACTCAGGTGTTCCTCACCAAGCAAGAACAATCATCCCATTGGAAGTGTAATGCCTCGCAAGCTGTAAGAATTCATCTAGAACTATGAAACTAGGCCTGCATGAATGATGAAACAGACCCCAGCCCACTATAGTGCTCCATAAGACTGGCCTAGCAGGCCAGTCTGAACCTCCTCAGGCCTGTGGGCTCTTCCACTTCTCAAACTGAAGCCCTTCCGTATTTTCTCTTATTTTCCTTTGTAAGAGGGTCTAGCTTGATCTTTGTTAGGACCATGCCCTTCCCTTCATTTTATACTTTCCAACTTAAATTTTACCTGCATATTCATGTTGACCACCTCAGTTCTAATTTCCACTAGCACTGAAGCAAGAGCAGAGCTAGCCAGTGGCAGCTGACACCTCCAGAGCCTGATTTCTCTACTCAAACCAGAACCCACTTCTCTTTTTCTCCTGTTCTTTTCCACATCACTTTCCCATAGCTTCTATCCCTTTGTAATGTACTAAATTATTTATTTGCCATGTAAATATTTACTCCTTATATACCTACCAGTTTTTAAGTTTAAACAGAAAGCAATAAGGTCATATGATAAGTGATCAATAAATACTATTATAATGTATAAATAAATGCAAATTATGTCTATATTTTCTTAATGTAGCAATCACTGGGGATAAACTAAATCTAAATAATAATACTTTAATAACTTACATCAATTATTTCATAAATCTAAGCAAATGTAAACACACATGAACAATGAGACAGCCTTGTCCAATATACCAATGACAGTTTAAAATTATTTAGGCTTCATTAACTTTAAAGAATATTCCTAATTATTATTCTGATTAATTCTCAAAATATTTTGGTTAGGACACAGAATCATTCTGTTTTAAAAGCTTGGAACCAATTCAGAATGGTTAAATAAGTTGCTCAATATCTTGTTGCCAAAATGGTTCAAAGGTAATTTAGTGTTTGGTCTTTCATTCTCAGGAAAGGGTTCTTTTACTACATTATCCTGGCTTTCAAATTTAAAATGACGTTCATGCTGGACTTTTCTCTTTATCGATATCAGCCATTGAACAAATATTAGTTATGTATCTACTATATGCCAAGAACTGCTAGCTTGGGAATTATGAAAGTATACCAAGCCTGCTTCTACTCCTTAAACAGTTCACAACTAAACAGAGGCACACTGTAGACTTGATAAAGTGTTTCAGAGCAGACATCATAAGAACTAGTCTCACCTTTGAGTCAGTTAATGAAGGGTGTAGGATAGAATTTCTCTAGTTTATTTTCTTCTTCATAAAATATAGAGTTAAACTATCCTATCATTGATAAGTTTAGTGGATCTAATAGACTGTGACATTACCACAATTCATAAACTATAAAGAATTATATAAATATGGAGTAATTTTACCTTATCCTTATAAATGTGTCATTCTATGGCAATAGAGCAGACCCTAGAGTGATAAAGTACACCACAAGTATTATAAATTATATACAAATATGCTTTAATACTTATACCTGACTCCAGTGTACCATAGTTTGAACAGATGTTCCTGATGGATTATGTGAAAAATATACATCCAAACGACTCTGAGGGGTAAGCAAAGTAGTTTCATAATTAGTTCAGTCAGATAAAGCATAATTTTGATATTTAACAAATGAAAGAAAACTGGAAGTCAATTTTAATAAATAGTATCCATTAAATAAGTCCAATTATATATTAAATATAAAAATATACTTATTAAATTATAATTTTTTACATACATGCAGAAACCATCACTAGATTCCTAAGTTATTTTGTGTCTCCTCATGAAAATAATAGAAATTTAGGCACACACACACACACGTGCCATTAAGGAACTGACAAGATAGAAATAAATTAACAGAATAGAAAACAATCAGCCTCAAAACCAGAGAAATGAAAACATTATGCCCTTAAAGTTTCTTGCTAATATGAGGGACTTTGATACATCATTCTGAGCCTAACTCATTGAGGAAACTAAAAATTAATGCCCAGAACCTGCCAAGCTGGAGGATTCAAAACTGAAACACTCTTCATGGTCAATGTGGGCCCCAAATTCTATATTGCTCAACCTTAGTCAGAATTATATCAGTCATTAAGTCAATCTACAATTTAAATTTTCATTTCTTGTTTAATCTCTGAGGATAGACATACAGTTGTTTTATATCAGAGTGAACTCTGTCACCTTAAAGGCAATAATATTCCTACCCAGAAGAAAATGTGAAAGTTTATCTTATTATTCAATTTATGAATACAAATAAATTTTAAAAACTATTAAGCCCCACTCAGTTTCAGAAAAGAGAAGTTCATGAGACTAGGTATTAAATAAAAATAGGCAGGAAACCTAACAAATATCTTGGATGCTGTCAGAAGTGAACTATAAAGAAATTATCCAGGCCTAGAGAAATTGAAATTGTAACCACTTCAGGATGTGAACATTGAGAAAAGGAAAACACTAGAGGAGAACCATTCATTAAGTCCAACTTTCATTGTAAGGCATTGTCCAAAGTAGTGGAGCAAAACAGACAAGAAAGTGGCAGTCTTACTGAGTAGAATGAAGAAAGATCAGAAAGTCTGGCTGCTGTACAGTTGCATTTTAGTTATTAGATTATGAAAAGACAAAGGCTCTTGAATTACGGGAAACTGGAAGGGATAAAAAGCTAAAAAAGCCAAAACTCAAGTGGGAGGTAACTGCTATGATTTCAATGTGCTTTCTAAAACTCAAGCTGAAATTGGCTTGCCATGTGGTGGTCTTGCGAATTGAGACTTCTGTCTAAAACACAGACCAAGCACTATATATACTGTATACTATAATATATAATATATATATATATAGTATCTCATACATATAGTTATATATATATATAACTATAATTAAAATGTAATCTTTCATTCTGTTTCTCTCAAAGCATCCTAATTCCTACTGTGCTACAGTAAGATCTTCAAACCACAGATGACTCAGGGTAACTGAAACCATAGAAAGTAACACCACATATATGGGTAGATTATTTTTATAGTCAAATAATCAAGAAATGAAAATGATAGTATTTGAAATTTAAAATGTATCAGGTGAGTTTAAAAGTGGATTAGAGGGGACAAATACAAGTTCCTAGAAATATTCAAACTTTGGCATAGAGAAAACTAAAATAGAGCAAAGAAAGATGGTGGGCACTGTCAGATGGTCCAATGTTTATGTAACTTGATATGAGAAATCAAAAAAAGAAAATTAAATAAACATTGGTGAGACATTTCCAAATTTGATGAAAGAAGTTCAGTAAACCCCAAACAATATAACAAAAAGATCCCATCTATGCCTAGGTACATCATAATTAAACTGCTGAAAAACAAAGGTTTAAAAAAATAAATTAAAGATGTCAAGAAAAAAAGATATATTAAGACACATTACCTTCAGCATAATAACTATGAAACTTTGAAAACTAGGAAAAGCTAGGAAAAAGATGTCCTTAAATTATGATAGAAAAAAATAGTACTTCTAAATAAAATAAAAATGTATGCTCCTCCAATAAGTAAAATATCTTTAAAAACTGAGAGGAGCACAGAGTCATTCTTACTGCTGGCCCAGCATCAGAGGAGGTTGGAAGTCAACACTCCATCATAAAAAATTAAACATCTGAAAATCAACAGCTCTTCTTAGGGCCATCCACAAACCGAGATGACAGAATAAAACTGTGGAGAAACAGGCGGGTGAATACAGAGATTCACAACACAGTGTATCAGGGACTCACCAACAGAAACCTCATTGAGAACCAGGACAAAGGCTGGCCAAACAGCTCAGCAGATTAAACTGCCTAGAAGCAGGAAGGGGGGTTGGGAGTTTGATCCTCGGGCCTGCAGCGCTGGCCCTGCCCCTCGGGGCACACTGAGACAGCAATTGAGACTGTGCATGGTGGCGCCCACCTGTAATTCCAGCTCTTGGAGGCTGTAAAAGGTGGATCACTACAAGTCTGATCTAGCTGTGAGACCCTGAGCTTCCTTTTTTTTTTTTTTTTTTTTTTTTTTTTTTTTTTTTGTCTTTTTGAGGCAGGGTTTCACTATGCAGTTCAGGCTGGCCTTAAGCTCATTTTGTAGCTCAGGCTGGTCTCGAACTCACAACAATCCTCCTGTCTCAGCCTCCCAAGTGCTGGGATTACAGGCCTGCGCCACCATGCCCAGCTCTGAGCTTCCTATAAACCCTTCCAAAAAAAAAAAAAAAAAAACCAGGACAACTGTAAGAAAGGTGAACAGTAAGCAATAGACTCAAATTGATAAAAGGTTAACTGTACTATTGCTCTCCTTCCTTAATGCTCTGTGAGGCATTTTTCCACTTCTAACTTTCTATAATCCAAAATGATTTAAGACAGAGAGAGCTACAGTACAACCTACAACACTATCAACTTCTGTCCTTGAAGAAATTCTCATAAATATAAAAATATAGTTCTGTCAAACTATACTACACAAAATACAGAATGAATAAGTAAGGCAAGCAAGCATAAAGATTATGATTCTTTCAATTTTTTCACAGCAAGTGCATTCTATTTAAAAAAGTAAATTTCCCCCACTTTTGGTCAAAAGGTTCATTTGTTATAGTGTGAAACATTTCTTTTATATTCCTGTAATTGCCTCTATGATTCTCAGAGAATGAGAAAACACTTTCGTGAGACTGAATAAAATCAATGTGTCCTCATGGCCTGAAAATGTAGTTGAGAACTGCAAAATGCCTGTATTTCTCTGAATGTATTAATTAGGTATCACTGGGAATTTCTAAAAAGTACAAGACACCATCCAATGCCACATTTGCTTATGCTAAATCTTGGCTTCTTATTTAATGCTCCCCAAAAGCCTTAGAATGAATGCCTACAGAGGATCACTATGAGTCCAATCTGTGTAGTGAGACCCTGTAGACCCTGTACAAATACATTTTTTAAAAAAGAATGTCTACAGCTTTAAGAGAATACATACACAATCAATCCAACGAGTCTAGATAATAGTAGTTTGAGGACCACAATACTCTTGAGAGTAACAATGAATGCTAGAAGCTTTGATACTTGATAGGCACTAATTCTAATTATGAAAGAATTAACGAAGAAGGTGATAAGTGTTAAGTACCAGGGCATAAAAAGAGGAGTTAGAGAGACTAGATGATTAGACTATCTAAATACAAAAAAAAAAAAAAAAAAAAAAAAAAAAAAAAAAAAAAAAAAAAAAAAAAAAAAAAAAAAAAAAAAAAAAAAAAAAAAAAAAAAAAAACCTCAGGAAACTAAGGCCAACTTATGAAAAGCTACTGAAGATACTAATCAGAGCAACTGCTCTCTGGTCTTCACAGACAGCAAAACAATATGGAACCAAATGCTCATGCAAATTAGTTGCACAATGTTGCTGTAGTCATAAAATCAGGCTAAGAATCTCATGCTGGTACACGTAGTACAACTTGTACATATGGAAGAAACATAAATGACACAGTGTACGACATAAGCACTTAAAGCTACTTTCTACAATTGGCAAAAGATATACTGGAAGTACAACTTGTTCTCACCATATTTAAGTTCTCTGGGTCATATCCAAATGTCATAAACAAAGTGTGGAGGCAAATTTTGTCAAAACTATGTAATGAACAGAATTTTGAACCAATAAAACTGTTAAATGAAGTTTTAGGTAGGAAGTCTTGATTGCCGGAAAAAGCCTGTAAAATAAATTTACTCATATGTAGGTGACCACAATAATTTTAATGTAGCAATTTTTTACCTAAGAGCTTATCATTTTTGACACAGGATCTTACCATACTCCTGGTGGGCCTTGAACTCTCTGTAGCCTGGTTGGTCTCTAAATTATGATCTTCCTTCTCTAGCCTCCCACAGAAGTAGGACTATAAGTGTGTACCACCATAACTTTTTTTTTTTTTTTTTTTTTTTTTGTGGAACCAGGGATTGAACTCAGGCCCTTGCGCTTGCCAGGGAAGCACTTATTCCACTGAGCTATCTCCTCGGCCCCCTACCATGATTGGTTAAGGCCACAATAATGAATTAAGAAAATATATGATGAATTTACTAAATATGCAATGAAATGAGTTATCTTACATTAGTTTAAAAATTTAGATGAGGAAAATCCTTGGGATCAGGTATAGAAATGATTCTCACCATTGACTTTTCTCTCACAATGTATTATCTAAAGATGTAACAAATAATATTTTATTCCTTTGTAGAAACTAAGGCAAAATTCCAATGAAAATGAAACTAAAATCCCAATTCAAAGATGTGGCTGTACAGACATAAATAGAAAGCACAATATCATTGTCACATTAGGTTATGGACTATACAAAAGAAAAGTAAAACATACCTTGATTACTGACTTCAGTTTGTACGCCATTTTAATTAAAGGGCATTTTGTGTGTTTAACAGAATACACTGGTGCTAAAGCAAAAAATACTTTAATTCTTTCAGCTATCTTTGGTATTGTAGAAAATGCTATGAAAGCTAAAAGAAAATAAAAATTATTTGTATTTGGTATGAAGTAGTAAGCTATTCTTAAGTAATAGCTAGCAGTAAAATGACCTCACAGAGAGTAAGAGTAAATTTTAAAAAACAAAAAATAACAGTATTTGAATACTCATTTCTTAATTCATTTATCAAACATTTTAGTCACTCAGTGGCATTATTCTAACCACAACATAATGCTGCTAATTAGAATTGTAGAAAGCCTCATAAAAGATGAAATTTAGTAATGAAGCACACTTGTAACAAAACCATTCAAAATCAAGATTAATAATATTGAATAAAAATTAAAAATATTGACCACTTGTATAACTAGCAATGTTAAAAATGATATAAGTAAAATTTTCACAGATGAATTTTATGCTTCAGGTGAGAAATTCAATAAATAAACTAATTTTTATTTATGTATTTATTTTTATTTTTAATGTATTTCATATAGGATCTACAGGGTCTTGCTACACAGATTGGGCCCTAGCAATCCTCCTGTTTTCACCTCCCAAGCGCTGGGATTACAGGCACATGCCACCATGCCCAGGCTCAGCCACTGTCTCAGTGTCCCCGGGGAGTGTGGCTGGCACAGCATGACAAGGTTTAAATTCCAGTACCTGTGTCTGTCTATGCAAGAGCTTTAATCTGCTGAGCTATCTTGCTGTCCCAAAGAGTCAATAAATATAAATTTTTATACTATTTATTTTTCATATATTTAAAAACTTCTTTCCTTCCTAGGATACAGAAGATAGCTAACATTTTTTGCAATAATTGTTTAAAGTTGTTAACATGAAGAATAGTGGTATATTCTTTAGCATACCAATAGTAGTGCCCTGTGAATGCCCTATATAAAATATTTCTTTTTGTCCCGTTTGCTTCACAATGAAATCAATTGAAGCTGGAAGGTCATATTTAGCCATCTCATCAAAACTACAAAAGAAAAAAGGAAATAAAAATTGTACTTCCTGCTAGTGTTAAATGAACATTTGAAGATACTCAATAGGTAAATGAATAAAGTCAATTTTCAATTGTATTTGGATACCATCAAGAAGTTATATGATATACTGTACCTACTGAATAGAAACTTCTGTAGGGAACCCAAAGTCAAGGAACTATAATTATAGGCAGTTTTATAAAGACAGTTATAAATACAATGGGGTAGAGCAATACTTAAGTCTCCAACTAAAAAGCGAGTAAAATAAGGATAGAATTGGTCAATAGGTTAAGATAATGTTAAGAAATAAAATACGTTAATGAAAAATGAGCAATAAGGTCATTATCAAACAAGCATTCCATTTTATCAAAATTTATATAAATTTCAAATGTACATACATTTTTATTGTATGGAAAGTACTGACGTGAGAAAACAGTGCTCAGAAAAAAGAATGAAATGCTGAGTGGGTTTTTAATATGAAACGAAAGGTTACATAATCTGTACCTGAAAGCCCAGAATTCTTGCGAATCTGTTTTTAGGTGTATGTGTTTCCTGGAGCAGGTGCTACCCCTGCTGTTCCCCATCCACACATCATACCCAGCGTCTGCCAGGATGAAGCCAAGGCTGTTGTTGGGAAGGTTGGAAACCCAGGTGATGGCAGATGCAAGCAAACCGTGTTGCAAATACACAACAAGCCTCCTTGCTGGGGAAAAATTGCAGAAAACTTCTTTTTAAATCTTGAAAATCTTTTACCTGGTTTTCCCACTTCTACATTTCAGAAAACAATTTTAAGGTCACATTTGCACATACATATTTAATATTGTTATCATGTTTCACAGGTGCTCTTTCAGGCATCTGACTTCCCAGAGCCTTATTCTATATTTCTAAGGGTTTTGAAACTTGATATATTGCAAATGTAATTTTGGCTATAAGAGATTTCCTACATTGGGGCAGGAGGGAGACAAATCTATACCCTAACTAAAGACACAAAGGAAGAAAATGCTAACTCCTTTGCCCTACAGTTTATTTGTTTGGCAGAACCGAGGATTGAACTCAGGCCCTTGCACTTTCTAGAGGAGTGCTTATTCCACTGAGCCATCTCCCCAGCCCCTTTAAGTAATCAGGCTTTTTTTTTTTTTTTAACAGAACTGGGGATTGAACTCAGGCCCTTTTGCTTGCCACACAAGCACTTATTCTACTGAGCCGTCTCACTAACCCCCTGGCTCTGATATGCTTTGTTCTATAAGAAGTGAATGTACCAGTCTGAGGCTAAATTTTAGGTAAAACTGCAACTTTTCTTAACTCCTTCCTTGGCTCTTTTCAGTTTTATCCATTACATTTTCCCACAAATTCTCTCAAATGATTATGTGCAGGAAAATCTGTACCTTGAGAGTCACTGTGGAATCCCCAAAAATTCTCAGTCCATTTCTTGGGAGTTAACCTAAGAACTCCCACCATAGTCAAGGAAACAGACAGTTCAGGATGAGATTATGGAGTTGAATTACTTACTGCCTGGGGGGAATGTTGAAAGTAACTAGCACTACAATGGCTAGAGTATTATCACCTTTAGTGAACTAGGATTAAATCAGAAAAGATTTATTCTTTCTAAATCTAAAAAGAATGGTTTTTACAGTGTCTCTGACAACTGTGAGATAGAGGATATGTGATTATGAGTTCTGTGGGACTGGGTGGCCATTGCTGAGTGCCAGTGCATTGAAGAAAAGTAATAGGCTCAGGCAAAAATCACCCATGAAAGCATAATGTGGAACTCTTAAGGCTTCCTTGGTAGTACCTAGGAGTTGAAAGTTTTGGTCAGAACTTAACTATTTGTAAGAATAACAGACATGCAGAAAAGCAGAGTTCTTAGCACTGGGTATAACTTATTTTATATTTCGGACCATGATAGGTCAAAACTGGGCCTCTGAGACTTAATGTATTAAGATGAGTATTTCTGGGAAGAATTTCAGAATCATCAGTCTCAGATTTCTAATTTACAAGGTTCTCAGTACAGACCCTCTCCATTCAAGCATTCTTAAACACTCCATGCTCTTTTAACTATATGTGAACAGGGACAATAACTTTGATCTGATATAGATAGGTTTGCCATCAAAGATGAAAACTTGGGTTTTACCCCATCAGGCATTATGGAGGAAGTAACTGTGACCTTTGTGATTTTTTTTTCTAAAGACTCATTATTGCTCCTTTTTCTGCTGAAATTTCCCTAAACCAAAGAGAGTCTGCATTCTTCTAGGGAAAAAGCTTTAGGCAGTAATTAGCCAATATGGAATGCAGGAAATTGATTCCTAAACTTCAGAGAGTGATGGGCTTTGCAGAGATACTCATGAGATTCCCCAGGGGCTCCTCTGAAATCACTAAACTCCAGCAGAATCACATCCTTTCCCTAGCTGCTTCTCTTACCCTATCCTAATTTACACATTACTTTGGACAGTGCTCTCTCAGTAGAGCACTCTAAGGCACTTCATGTATTTTGCTAGTATCTTTAAATATTTTATTAGTGTTTGCAAAATGAAGTCACACTACGAGGGATATTTACTATTAGTATGTGAGAACTTTAAAAAATTTCTCACTATTAGTGATAGGTTTTGATAGTGTCACAGCAGAGAAACAGGCTTTATTATAAAGGGAAAGGGGCTTCATTATCTTGGAGGACACAGAGAGAATTTGGGTACATAAGGAATTCTCTGGATTGAAATAAAGGGAGGCTGAGGCTTTTATGACCTTTTGCCAGGGGTAGGGTTTCAGGTTTTAGATACACCTGAGAAGCTGATTGGGGTCTTCCCTGAGGTGGCTGGAAAGGTAAAAGGAAATTGCACCCTGGGCTGAGTTGGAGAAGAAGGAGGGAGGTGGTCTCTGGGAAAATAAGCTGTTGCTTTAAGGTTTTCAGCCATATTGGTTGATCACCATAATAATTCAGCAATTCATACTAGGGCCATAACCTATCAATTAGATGTGATCTGTTCTAAGTATCCAAAGTTACACTAATTTAGGTTGCTTCAAATTAATTTCTCTGAAGTGTACTTTAATGTTTGAAATAAGAGCTTGAGAGAATGTTCTGTAATAGAAGAAATAGTATTTCCAAGAAGAAAATTTGAGGAGAAAAAAACAAATAAACTTGGATTCTATTTGGGTAATTAGATAAGAAGAACAATCTATTATATATTTCACCGGTATATGGTGAATTTAGGATTACAGCCCAGGTCTCCTAAGTATTCTAGTGCATTTTGTACCATATCACTGATACTTATGGTTGGAAAAAGAGTCATAAAGCTGCTACCAATTCAATATCTCCTATTACTAGAGAACAAAATTATACACACAGAAGGAAATATTTACTAGCCTTTCCTCAAATCTATAGAATAGCAATGCTATTGTTTCAGAGCATTTTCAATCTCTCAGCAAACACAGAAATTCTATTGAATAAACCTGGATGAATTCAGTTGAATGAAAACATGAGATGAGTAACTTGTGACCCACCACATAGTACTTTCACACCACTGTATGAGCAATAAGCCAATGGAGAATAAGATTTGCTTCTTGAAGTGTGCAGGAAGATGCAGGAGAAGTTCACTTAATATCCTTCACTTAAAGTCCTTCTCTTTTTGCAGACACATAAAAGGTAAGGCATTTAGGCACCAGATAGACACCATTCTATCTTCAGTTGAATATTACCTGAATTACTACTGTTGATCTTCCCATAAGGAATTCTATAAAGACAAAGGACATAGCCATCTTCAGTTACAATATTATACTCTTCATCAGGGTAGCCCCAATAGGAAATTATTTGGCTCTGGTTAAAGCAAAAAAAAAAAAAAAAAAAACTTTAAGCATAAAATTATTAACTGGATATGTTTAATGGTTTTCCATTCATAACCTATTATGTAATTTTTTGTATTCTCTCTCAACCTGAGGCCTATGTATTTTTATTCTCATTCATGCACTGATTTACATAGGTAATAAATATGTGGAATATTTATTAACTATGAGTCTTTAACATTAGTGTTTCAAAGATAAATTTTAAAAATTTTAAATTGCTAATTTCAAAGACAACCCAAAAACCATCCCATTAATATTTTCTTTTCTACATACTAGTCACTCATAATTTATGTACTCAATCATACACAATTTAAAAATATATGTGTATCTTTAAATATTTTCATGTATATTCCTACATTTAGTTTGAAATTTATCTATTTCTGAATATATAGGAAAAACACACCTGTCCTCCATGAAGCCATTCATATATAAATTATACACATTTTCATTACAGAGGTAGAATATGCTGAGGGAAATGAAACTATAGTAAATGAAAAACATTCACTAACCGGTGTCAAAATACACAAGTGCAGAGATGTATTTGATTATAAATTCATTAACTTAAAAACTCTACCATTTAACTTGTAACATTATCTTATTTCAGCACTTAAGATGTATTTTTAAAAAGATGCATTTCCTAACAACTTACAATATTCATATTTGCTTCAGGGTTTTTTTGTCCAAAGACACCATGAATACTTCCAACAATTAGGAAGAAATATATCACTGGGAAAAAGCACCACATTTAGGATCTAAATAAAAGGTAAAATATATTTAAAATCACAACAAATAATACCATTTGTAAAACTGCCACAAATAATTATATGAATATTACTATTTTTAGATGAGAAAACTGAGGCTCCAAATAAGTAACTTGACTAAAGATATACAATGTATAATGGCAGTTAAGGTTCAGATTTGGGCTGCTTAATTCCAAAGTCCATACTTTTCCAACTACCCTACTTTGTTTCTAGAAGTGCCCATTACATTATTACTCAATCCAATTCTGAGAGCTTAGTAAATACTGCAAGGTGACTGATGCCTGAATTGATGATGCAAAAGAATTTTGACAGGATAATTTTTTCTTTTACATTTTTAACATGTTTCCTTGATTTGTAAAAAAAGTTTTTTAATGTATTTTGTACACGGTCTTACTATGCAGCTCAGACTCATAGTGATCCTTCAGTTCCAGCCTCCTCAGAAGCTGGGATTAGGGTGTGCCACCAGGCCTGGTCTCAGAGGCCTGCTCGGTGCACCTGGGGATGGGGCTGCAGGGCATGTAGTACCATTGGGGATGGAACCTGGGTCCGTCCACTTGCCTGGGCAGGGGCTTGGACCACTGAGCTCTACCTGAGGCCCTATTGGAGCTTTTCTTTAGTGTGTTTTGTTTTGTTTTTTAACTAATAAGAGATGAAGAGATGAAAGGGTCAGATTTGGAAGTTTGGTTAACTTATCTTAGTTCACAGGTATCAGCATGCAGTTAGTCAGGGTGAGAATCCTACCAATTAACTGCTAGTTTCACAAACCTGCTGAAGATTCTCAGGATCACTGCCTTACCCATCTTGTGCATATAAATGTATGGTTTTGGCCCTGTCATGTTTCCCAGCTTTTCTCCTTGTCCTCTCTTCATTGTCTAATCCTCTTTCCTTTCAATTGTGTTATACCTTTCTATTTGTATTTCTTCTTTTGAGTTCTTATACTAGTGAGACTATATGATATTTACACATGTGGGTCTATCTTCAAGTGGCATCCACTTAACTAAAAAGGCTTTGAGTTTATCTTTCTTTATAGGTGAGTAATACTCCATTGTATAAAAATACCACATCTTTTTCATCCATTCTTCAGGTGACAGGCATCTTGGTTGTTTCCAAGATTTAGCTATCACAAATTGTGCTACTATAAACACAGGTACACATGTATCACTATATGACATTTTCAGTTCCTCCAGGAAAATTCCCAGTAGGGGAATAGCTGGTTTGAATGGGATTTCAAGGAGTCTCCACACTGATTTCCGTAATGGTTGCACCAATCTACATTCCCACTAGCATTATAAAGGGTTCCTTTTTCCCTACACCCTCCCCAACATTTGTTGTTGGTTGATTTTTTTATGATAGCCATTCTTTCTGGATATTCCATGGTTTCTTTTTAATGTATTTAATCATATTCTTTGATGCACAAATTTTTATTTTGATCAATTTTTATTTATTTTTGCTATTGTTGCCAGTTTTTTGGTGTCATATATAAGAAATTATTCCAAATCAAATGTCATACAATTTTGCCCCCATGGTTTCTGCTAAGAATTTCATAATTAAAAAAAAATGTATTTGGTACAGGGTCTGCAGTGTCTACAGGATCTCACTGCATAGATTGGACTCCTAGTGTTCCTCCTGTTTAGAGCCTCCCCAGTGCTAGAATTACAGGCATGTGCCACCACACCCAGTCTCAATTGCTGTCTCAGGGCACCCTGGCGGAGAAACTCTCAAGGCATTCTGAGTAATAAACCCTGCCCGCTGCACTCTGCCCAATCAGGTGCCTTAGTCCACTGAGATAGCTGGCTGGCTCACTCATAATTTTCTTATACCTCAGTCTCTGATCCATTTTGACTTAAACCTTTACACATGATACAAAGCAAGAACTAAACCTTTTCTTTGGTTGTTTGTGGACATTCAATTTTTCTAGCAATATATGTAGAAACACTGTGCTTTCCCCAGTGAATGGTTTTGGCATCCTCGTAAAAAATAGTTTAACCATAGAAGGGCCAGCCAAATAGCTCAGCGGATTAAAGCATCTGCAAGGATGCCCAGGGGCCAGCACACTGAGACAGCAATTGAGACTGGGCGTGGTGGTGCGCACCTGTAATCCCAGTTTTTGGGAGGTTGTAAATAGGCATATCACTACAAATCTGATCTAGTAGTGAGACCCTGAATATCCTGTAGACCCTTTCCTAAAAATATTTTTAAAAAGAACAATATATACTAGGATTTATTATTGGGCTTTCTATTCTATTCCATTAATCTATATGTCTTCTTTATGCCAGTACTACACTGTTTAGTTTGTTATTGCTTTGAAGTAATTTTCAAATCAGAAGTGTAAGGTCTCCAACTTTGTTGTTCTTGCCAAAATTTTAACACAAAAAGTATTTCCTTTATTGTTTCATATTCAGTGAGACATATGGAAAAAGTTTTGTGAAAAGTAGTTTACGAAAAGTATCATGGACATAGTCATTAAAATTATTTAATATAAATGTATATATGCTAAGAGTAATTACCAAATTATGAAAATCTTAAAGGAAATGTGATTGTTCCTTACTAGGATTCATTGGTTAAATTATGGAATGTTTTAATCAATTTGCTGTATTGATAATATACATTCAAAATTTCTTGAAATAAAAGCAATAGTTGCCAAATATCTAATAATTGAAGACAAAATTATGAACTCAGGTTTTTCAATAGGACACTGTAAAGGATAATGAAAACAGTATAATAAATAGGACACTGAAAAATTTATTTACGAAGAGGCAGTAAATTTATGTTAAAATAGAAACTTTTCATAATTCAGGAATCATTTGTACAGTTTTCTAGCATGAGGCGATATGTAATTTTAATACTAACAGAATTTTGTAAGTTGATTACAAAAATTACAAGAAAAATTAAAAAATGTTAGTTTGCTATTGATACATTTAGAATGCTTTTTCAATTGTAATTTAATTTTAATATAAATTTATATGCAGTAGTAGTACTTAACTTGGACAGCAGTAGTTTTCAAATTGATATGATTTTGTTAAAGATAAATCAATTATTCCCAAAAAGATAAGATGTTTATCAAAGTTGATGCAAATAGAAGCAAAATGATTTACTATTAATGAACTCAGTTACTGAAAACCTTTACACATGTTTAAAAACACTTAGAAATATTATTCTTATAAATATAAATTTTATAAAATCTAAAAGCAGCTTCAGTATGTCTGATATGAATTTGGCTACTGAATTGAGAAGTTTAATGGGTATAAAACATGCACTGTGGTTTGAAGGCTTACCAAAAAAATCTCAATTTTTTAATGCTTCATATTGAAATAATAACTTGGGCATAATGTATTACTACTAATTAAGTTCCCACATACCACAAAAGTAATGATTGCTACTAAATTATTATCTTCAACCTGAACTTTTTATGTAGTGCAACAGATAATCTTATAAGTGACTCAACATTTGCACACATGGTAGCCACAATCCAATATACTACAGCATTGCCCAGTCACCTATACTTTGCTTTGTATAGAAGAACACTTTTATAATTCAATCAAAAATTTAAAGTGAAACAGAAAACATAGTTTTGGGACACATCACTAAAATTTGGGTAGTGAAAACTGTAAAGTGATTTTTAAAGATTACTACCCAGTTAAGAAAAGTAGTCAATCAAACACATCATGAAGGTATGAAAGCTGTGCATGACTGTTAGCACTCATTTATATTATATAATTTCTAAAGTGATTTAGAAATGAAGAATGATCTTTAGCTCTGTCCTTAATACGATTAGTTTGACTACAGGAACAAGATACATCAACAAAAATACTATTCCATACCTCTCTGCTCTTGTCAGTTTTAGGTGTCCAATGTATGTTTCCTTGAAGCAGTCATCTACTGTATTTCTTTTAGTCAAGTTTGCTGAAAAGTTATCAGGCAATTTTAAAAAATGATATTATTCATTACATGCATATCCAGTTTTGCTTGAAGTCTTCTAAATTACATAGGTACTTCCTGATGATACTCATTCTATTTTTAGATATATCCTTAAAATTATTAAATATATTATTTGAATGAGATAGTTTCTACTTTCTCACAATTTTCAGTTTTTTGTATAATGAAAATGTGTAATTCTTTTTCCTCTTATTTTCCATGTTCCCTGAATCTTCCCTATGCCAGAAATTTCTGTCATCTTTATCAACTCTAGTAATTTCAAGTTGGCTTATCATCTCACTTTTCTTTGAAATGCCTTCAGTTTCTAGATGATTGTTTTAAAAATTGAGACTCACTCCTACATGTGGCCTGGTAAGTAAGAGATGTGATATCACCTTTCTTGTTCAAAGCATTACAATTCCTTTATGATAGCTTAGGTTCATTTTTATCTTGGCAGTCTGTTATACTCTCGACTCATAACAAGCCCAAAGCTAACCATTCTCTTCCTGATTCTATAACTATTTTTGAAACATGAAGTTATGACTTAATATGTTCATCTAATTTTCTTTTGGTTAAATATGTTACAAAGAGCCTATTGAATTTCTCATTCATTATCTTTTACTATTGTGCTATTCATCTTGGTTTTTTTCCCACTTACTATGTTACATGCCATCAATGGCTACTGAAGATAGCAATAACATAGTTAAGCAAGGGCATACATAGCTGTGCAGCCTTTACTAGATGTTCTTTCCTGATTGGCATATTGTGGAAGACCACCAGAGCAGCTCTCCTTGAAAGAAAAGCTACTCTCTTCATTTTGACTAAGCTTGACCCTATTTCCTCATATTGTTATGTAGAGAGCTGGCTAGGACTTCTGTTTATCCTTCTATTGGCCTTAAGCAGTGTGTATTGGTCTAGCTGAGGTGCTGGTGATAGTCTTTGAAGATGGATGTGTGTTTCTCTGGTAAATTTGCTGCTCTTTAATGTAAGCCAGGTCGAGACAGGATGGTGCAGCTAATGTCCCGCGCTGCCAGCTAGAATGAGCCTCGAGATAGAGGCTATGACTTCCTGGGGCTTGAAAGACTACATCAAAGCTGAAGCACACCAGGCCACCCAAAACATTAAATGTTATCTCAATGGCATAATAGTATAATACAGATTACTCTCTGTGCTTATCCTGTCTATATATGGCAGAGGTAAATGTAGGCTACCCACCTAGCTCAGCTCACAGGGTCACCTACTTCCCCCAATTCTTGGTCATTCCTCCTCAAACTACTCTCTCACTGATTAAAAACCATGTGAGTCCCTGGGTTGCTCTCTGTGTTCGGGAAAGCCATCTTCATGGCTGGACCTAGAGCCCCTCAATTCACCGATGATTAAAAATATAATTTAGTGTCTTCAATTTTGCTGTGGGTTGCATTGAAAGTGGTAGATTGGAATCAATTTGATGGGATTCCAATAACGTTACTTTGGGATTACAAATATTGGTTTCTTGGATCGAGACAAGGACCTGGAAGTGTCTCCTACAGCATATCTTGTATTTTTTGGCATATTTTATATTATTGTAATCATCTTACAGATTTAAAAAGCATCCCCTGAGAAAAAATACTTGGTACTGAACTTACCCATCTAAATTATCTCCTATCTTATATATTATCCTCACATTCTTGTATTCCTCCTAGGCAGTAAACCTAAGAATTCTATCTTTGATTCTAGTTACCAGAGATACTGCACTGAATATGACAGTGTTCTATCCCATTGGTACTTAAACTCTAGTAGAAGAAATTAAATACATAGAAAAATATATATATATATATATTAGGGAAGGGTTTACAGGGTGCTCAGTGTATCTACTAGATCAAACTCATAGTGATCCGCCTGTTTACAGCCTCCCAAGCACTGGGATTACAGTCGTGCGCCACGACGCGCACAATTGACAGTCTCAATTGCTGTCTCACCATGTTCCACAGGCAGGGCTAGCACGGCAGGCCCAGGGATTGAACCTCTGTGTCTGTTTGCAGGCCTTTTAATCTGTTGAGCTATTTGGCTGGCCCTGATAACTTCTAAACAGAACTTGAATAACTACAAGGTGACAGCTTTGCAAAAAATAAAAGTTAAGGAAAAAATTAAAATTATCTAGGAAGAGCAAATATTAGAACAAGGTATTTTTGCAACTAGTTCACAATTTTAATTTTTCTTAAATTACTTTGTTTACTTTTCCAGAAAGACAAGCTAGTGTCAGTAATCAATCATGGACCAAATAGCCTAAAGTTGTAGGTCTATACCTACAAATATTGTGAATTTCAAGCCTATTCTGGACTTCAAGCCACTAAGCTACCTCTATTATATGGCTATAAAAATCCCAGTTTCTAAATAACTAATTTAAAAGCTGTGCAGCAACACAATTATAAAGAAAATTATAATTTTCTTTACAATTATAAAGTTTCCACTGCCACAGAAAACTGGGAAATGAGACATGTTCAGGTAACAGAATGTAATCCAGTTTAGCTTCCACACAGGATATATGAGGATACCAAGACATAAACTTAGGTTAGGAAAATACCACTGAATATTTTTTATGCCAAGTTAGTGGGATGGAATTTATTTCTGTATAAAGTTGGAGATGTGTAAGTTTCTGATGACAACAATGACTGATCTAGAATTTGAGCATAGAACAGAGTTTAGAAGTAAGGAAAACAATTAGAAAGCTAATATAATTATTCAGGTAAGAACTAATGATTGCTGGAGCTCAAGTAAACAATTTGTTGGCAATTATTTTTCAAATGTTAAACAATGGGAACAGTTGGTGAGAGTACAATAAATAAAAGTTTGCAGACACTTTAATACATTGCTGACATAAATGTAAATTGAACTTTTCTGTTGTAGAACTTGATGGGATTAAGTGATAATAAATGGTCAAAAAACTTGAGGATTTATTTTTCACTGATGAAAAAGATACAATGCTTATGCAGTTTCAAGCACAACTGTCCAAGATGATCTATCAATAGAAAAGAGAAGTTACAGGGCCGGGCGTGGTGGCGCATGCTTGTAATCCCAGCACTCGGGAGGCTGAGGCAGGAGGATTGTTGTGAGTTCGAGACCAGCCTGAGCTACAAAGTGAGCTTAAAGCCAGCCTGAACTGCATAGCGAGACCCTGTCTCAAAAAGACAAAAAAAAAAAAAAAAAAAAAAAA
>PVKA01032840.1:0-24938 GCA_004027165.1 Ctenomys sociabilis
GAGAGAGAGAGAGAGAGAGAGAGAGAGAGAGAGAGAGAGAGAGAGAGAGAGAGAGAAATAAAAGAGTTTAGAAGCTATGGTCAAGGAGAAAGGGCAATTACCCAAGCTTTTGGATACTGCAAGTCATAGGAGGGAAACAAAAAAAGAAGAAGATAAAATGAAACTTAAAACCTTAAAAACAGTGCTCAAATTGTTAAAAAAAAAAAAAAACTCAAAAGAAGCAAGGAATCAGTCTCAGTGATGTCAAGATTGCAGACCTTTTCTGGGCTTTACACAGTTTTTGCTTGTCCACAAAGAGCTGCCTCTACAGTCAGTGGTTGCTAATGAGGCTGATAAAGCCCACGTACATAGTGCATGGCTCAAGGCAGCCTGTGGTAGCATCAGGATGGGATGCTGTACACCCCCAGGAAGTGTGCAGTCCTGATACAGTGCAGTGCTGCTTCCATTTCTTTTCTTTCTTTCTTTCTTTCTTTTTTTTTTTCTTTTTAACTCTTAAAAACAAAAGTTTTATTACAAGCAGGAACAGAATACTGGCTTAAACAGAAGGCAGGAGGGAGCCCTTTGCTGTCAGCTCCCTCCCTGCCTCCCAGGGCCCTGCAGGATGGCTCAGGGCTCTGAAGGGGAGGAGCAGGGCTATTTCCCCAGGGGACCCAGTGGTCTCTAGAACAAGAAAGCATGAGACTCACACCCACACCCTATGTCCCTTTCCAAGGACTTCAGCCTATTTGAAGTCCCAAGGAGGGGGTGAGAGGGATGAGCCTCCAATTAGCTCAGAAAGTACAGCTCCTAGCTTCTTGCCCAGATGGAGGCCAACCTCCACTTGCCTCTTGGCCTGCCCTGCCACTGCCCTCCTTTGTTTTTGTTGAAACCTCTCAGTTGGCAGTAACACTGTCCTTTAGACCCTGGCACTGGGTCCCACACTCAAAACTTAGAGGAAGGGGCATGGCTTGTAGGATGGCAGCGGCTCCCTAGTGCCATCACCCCACCTACCATTCCCAGCCTCTGCCTATCTGGGCAGGTCCCAGCTGGAAGCCTAACCTGGGGACTAGGTGGCAGGCGGTGTGGTGACAGAGTCCCAGGCTACTGGTTTCATAAGTCCAAGAAGAGGGGGCTGTGCCCCAATGAGAGCCCAAGGGTCTTTTGTGACAAATGCATGTCCCTTGTCCCTACGGTTCAGGCTGCTCCTAAACCTCAACAGGGATGGCGGAAGGAGGTAGCCTGGGGATGTGGAAGCCAGCCACATTCACATAGGGACACATGTGAACGCACACACACACACACACACACACACACACACAGCCAGAAGGTCTCTTGTGACAAACCTATTCAGTCTAACTAGCCTCCTGACAACAATTCATCTGGCACTACCCACACAGCAACATGGCTGACTTCTTGCTCCTTTAAAAAAAGACTTTGTAAAAAAAGAGGTCTATAAAATTGTGCAAAATACCCAGCATTAATATACCCGTTTCAAGTATTGCCAGCATGAGCATAACCTGCCCATCCTCAACTCTGACTTCAGAGAGAGATGGGACAAGCAGGATCCTTTATGGAGTCCCCCTGGGCAGTAGTAGGCAAGGCCCCTTTCCCACTGTGCTCCCCAGGACTCTGGGAGTGAAGGTTGTGGGTGCCTGGCTGGTTTACCTTCCTCAGACAAAGGCTGCTCCCCTAACCCAGCTCTGTCCTACTGACCAACTCCACATAACATCCTCAGACCCACCAAAGAACCCAACAGAGAAAGAACAATGATCGCTATGAAGAGAAAGCAGAAGCCCTCAAGTCAAAGCAGCTCCTCTCCCATGCCTACAGGCCTAAGCTGGTTGAGCAGTCATGTGTCACTGATGCCCTGGGTCAGCAAGGCTCACAGTGCCCCAGCTGGAGGCCTGGCACTCAGGTCACACCCTCACTCACACAGGGCTCACCCTGGCACAGGCAGATGCTTGGCATGGTCCCCTTGGTGGCCTCCAGAGGTTCTGGCTGTCCTGACCCTTCCACCACTGGCCAAGGCCCAGGGGGACCTAGGACCCAAGGCTGTGGGAACCCAGGTATGAGGAGGGTGCAGCCATGGAACCATTCAGGGAAAGCCACGCAGGGTGGGAAATAAATACAAAAAGACATGAGTCTGTGGCAGCCTTGCCTCCCTCGGGCAGAATGGGGAGGGTCCTAGCAGGTGTGGAGGTCAGCAGGTGAGTTCAGAGGGGCAGACAGGCCAGCAGGTCATTAGCGCTGAGCCACATTCAGGGGTGGCCTCCTACCAGGCTGGCATCTGGCTTAGCTCCACAGTCCGGCTCTTTGCTTCTGATGGGCAAGGGCGACACTGTGTTGGGCTGCACATATCCTTTGGTCAATGAGACTGGGAGGTAAGGGGCCACAGAGCACAGCACAGCAGTAGGTGATAATACTTCTATGGCTGCAGGGGTTGACAGAGGCCTCACCACCCCTCTTATTGGACCATGAGCCTTTGATGTCTTCATTAGTTGTCAGGTTGGAGGCAGAGGTATGTGTGAAACCCTGAGAGGCCCAGGATGGACCAGATGGAGAAGAAGCATATCGCCAACTCCAGCACACTCTCTGGTGTCTCCTTTGGAGTGAAGAGGAAGGTGCTTCCCTGAGAGCACAGTGTCAGATGGGTGACAACAAATATGAAGGCCGGAAGGAAGGAGAGGGAGAGAATGAATGCGTAGAAGAAGCGGTAATTCCATCTCCCAACACAGTTGCTCACCCAGGGGCAGTGATGGTCAAAGCGTTCCACACAGTTGTCACAGACGCTGCAGTGTGAGGTCCGGGGCAGTCGAAACATCTTGCAGGTAAAGCAGTACTTTAACTTCATCATTTGCCCATTGAACACCACCTCCTTGTGCTGCGGATGGCCAGTATGTGGAACTACCTGTGTTGTCGATCTGTTTCTCCAGGGTAGCTGCTTCACAGACTGTGGCCCGGGGAAGGTCGGTGAAACTTGTCTGCAGCAGGCAGCTCATGACAAAGAAGAGGATGGCAGCGATGATGGGGATGGCAAGGGTCAGCTTGTTGGCCACGTAGGCACAGTCGAAGACGAAGAAGAGGATGGTGGTGCTGAGGCTGAGAGGCAGCGTGAGCGCGAAGACGCCGCCGTGACCGGCCAGCCTGAGGCGGCCGCCGCAGTAAAAGCGGTTGCGGCCGGGGAACACCTTCCACTTGCGCCGCGGGCGACGGCTCAGGCTCCCGCTGCCTCTGCCGCTCCAGCGGCGCGGGTCAAGGGCTCAAGTTGAGGGGCACGGCGCGGCCGGGGCCGGGGTCGGGGTCGGGGCGGCACGCCCCGGGGGAGGCGAGCGGAGGGGCGGCCCCGGGGCCGATCTGCTGGTACTCGCAGTACTTCATGCGGCCGGCCGCGGGCCTCGGCTTTGGGACCGGGCTGAGCAGCGGAGGTGGCGGCGGCGCTGCTTCCATTTCATAGAAACTATTTCATTGCTGTTTGTTTTTCAATAAAAATAAATAAATAAATAAAGTTCATGCTAACCCTGTCATCTGAGTTGCTCAGCTCTCAACACTATGAGTGTGTCTTCAAAACTTGATCACAGCTACATGATGCTTGGTTCGTCTGAGGGTTGAGCCTCAGTGACATTCTTTGACCCCTGAGAAGGAGCCATGGCTAATCTGAGACCCAGGTTCTGCTGGCCCCACTGATAAGTAGCATCTACTCAATAAGAGACTCTTGAGGACATTTCGAATGGAGTCGACTGCAGCCAGTGCTGTGAGCGCGGTCCTTCTCTGCTCCATAGCTGTGTTTATCCCGGGAGTCCTCTAGGAGCTCCCTGCCATCACCACAGCTCTGCAGGATTGAGCCTCTTCTTTCAAGAACCCTGTGATCCAGGAGACAGGCACAGTGCAGTTTGCTAGCTCCTTCTGCCTTGAGAGCTGACACGTGCTCTTCCTGTGAACTCCAGCTCCTCCTTCAGAACCTTCCTGCATCTCAGAGCCACATCTCCCCTCTTCTCTTCTCCAGCTTTACTCACTTGTGTCTGGACTCCCAGTCTTGCAGAGGCTGATTTCCTGGAGCTCAGCACTCTGGGAAGATGGCAGCGACGGATGGTAGATATGCTAATATTGAAGTACGAGCCTTCATACATATTTAAGCATGCACTAAAAGTTGTTCAAGAGAAGTCTATTTCTTTTTTTTTTTTTTTTTTTTTTTTAGGAGGGGCAATCCTAAGACTTTATTTTAAATTGTGTTCCTGATGCCTCTCCATGGCATATATTACACTTTCCTTCACACTCGAAGGGAAAAATCCTTAAGACTTCACTACACTGGATGTTATTCAGAATAAGCTTTTGCTTCTATAAGAAGTATCTCTCTGGAGTCAACCACAGAAATATCAATAAATATTATTTCCATTGTAAAGTTTTCAGCTAAATCAAAATCTGACATGATACATTAGTAGTTTAGGATCATTTTCCTATAGTTTTATGTACTTGTACTTGATTCCAAATGTCTGGTGGCAGTGATGACAAGTCTTGAAGAGGTTTATGCTGGGACCATAAAATTACATTTCTGAGAGTCTTTTTTTTTTTAAGAAGTCTGTGTTTTACTTTTGTTTTTATGAGCTGCCTTCTTGCTCTTCTGGCCAGTGACCTTTTTCCATTTACCTTTATCTTGCTCTAAGATAAAGAGTTGTGCTAATACTCTCCCTTTCCAATGGTTTCTTAATCAACTTCAGAGTTGTGCTAATACTCTCCCTTTCCAATGGTTTCTTAATCATCTTTTTCTTTTGTTTGCTTAGTAGTTTCTGAAAACCTTTTATGTATTCTGGTACAGGACAACCGGCCTGCTGTATGACATTGGCAACACTTCTTAATAATAGTTTATCATCTTCAGTGAAAAATGTAACAGCTTTTCCTTTATACCCTGCTCTTCCAGTTCAACCTATTCTATGGATGTATACCACAGAGCTGGTTGGGAAATCATAGTTGATCACCAATTTCATGCCGTTAAAATCAGTCCCTCTTGCAAGCAAGGATGTACAAATAAGAACCCAGATTTTTCCTGCTCTGAAGCTGTGGACAGTGTTCTCTCTGTTGCTGTGTTCTTTCTGCATGAATAACATCCATGTTAATACCTTCATATATGAGCTCATGAAAAAGTTCTTTAGCCCTTTCAATGGGACAAAAACAAGAACAGGTGGACTGAAACCCTTTTTAACAAGTTCTCTAACAGCCAGAAGTTTTCCAGTCTCAGACCCAACAAAGAGAAGTTCTTGTTCTACAGTCTCCACTGCAGAATTCCTTGCACCAATGGATACACTGATGACATTGTCCAAGTTGAGTTTGCACCACTGTTCAACATCATATGCAAAAGTAGCACTGAACATAGCTCTTCTGACTTGGTGGGATGTGCAAGCCCAGAAAATGGAAGCCAGCTGATCTCTAAATCCAGTTTTGCCATCTTCAAACAGTTTGTCTGATTTATCTGCCACCAGCCACTCAGCACTGCTTAGGTCTATTCCTGGTGGATCTTGCTTTAATAAATAAATTAATCGATTAGGAGTAGTCACAAGAATATCAAACTTCTTGGATGATTTAGCTCCAAATTTCTTGGCTGCCTCTGCTGCTTTGTGGATCATGTGTAACCTAAATCGCGTGCCCTCAGAGAATTTAATTAGCTCCCGGTGAGTCTGGCTGGCAAGTTCTCATGTTGGGGATATAATCAGCGCTTGGAAGCCTTTATTTGTGGACTGTTTCAGCTGGATTAAAATAGGAATGCTAAAAGCCAAAGTCTTTCCAGATCCTTTAGGAGCAGAAGCCAGAAGCTCCCGACCATGCAGCATAACCGGAACGGCTTGCATTTGGATTGGTGTTGGTGCATGGAAGCCTGCATCTAGAATGTTCTGAAGCAGTTGAGAATTAATTTTATATTCCTGGTTGAGTTGCTGAAATGTAGCAATTGGATCAGGAAGATCAGTTCCCTGGACATGAATTTTGTTTTTGTTCCGAAAGCAGTTTATCTTTTCCTTTCAGAGATGTTCCAACTTCTCTGAAGTTAGTTTATTTTCTCCTTTAACTTTTTTATCTTCGATCTTTGCTTCCACAGATGACATCCACTGTATAGTAGTATCTTCTTCATGAGAAGTAATTGCTGAAATCATCTTCTTCTTCCTCTTTTTCTTGTGAGAAGTCTATTTCTATTACTGAAAACAACTGTGCAGACTCAGTAATAAAGATAAAGGTTTTCTTGGAAATGAAAACCAAATGCATCAGGAATTTGCTCAGCTGTCTTGCACTAGTTTTTTCCCTTCATTCTGCTAACAGAATATTTGCAGTATCCAAATACTTTATTGGTATTAGGTGATATTTGAGCCTAGTTCCCATCTATGGCTTCCCACATTTGTAGAAAGCACTGGCTTCTTCAGTGTATCACCTGTGGACAGCTGTTTCTGATGTTCACTGAAGTCATACATGTGTAATCTCAGCAGATGGAGGCAGGAGGACTGCTGCAAGACTGAGGCCTGCCCGGGATCCAGAGAACAGTCCAGTACAACCAGAGCTATGTGGCAAAACCTCATCAAAAACACAAATACCAAGGCTCAGGTAGGTGGTGCAGCGGCACACGTTCCTGCCTTTTAAGTACAAAGTCCTGAGGTCAATCCCTGTTAGAAGAATAAATAAATACTTATATACATAAATAAAAGAAAACTAACAAACAAGCAGAAAAGAATTTAGTAAGATGCTATGTTGTACACCTAACACATTCTTGAATGAGACATTAGTGAATGAAGCTGATGTCATAACTGTTTTCTTATTTTATAAATTCATTTTTGTTAGGATAAAAGAGTTCATCAATTTGATTTCTTTATATACAATATTTTATTTCATTTAAAAAACTTTTTTTCTTTATTTGGTATATTGTCTCACTATGCAGCTAGGACTCATAGTGGTCCTTCTGACTGTGTCCCCAATGCTGGGATTAGAGGCATGCACCACCACACCCAGTTTCAGTGGCCCGTACTTTGCCATGCCTAGGGTCCCCGTGTTCTGGGACCAGCACATCTTGGTGTACAAGGGATAAAACCTGGGTCTTTGTGCTTGGAAGGCAGGGGATGAGCCCAGTGAGATATCTCCCAAAGCCCACTGTGGTATTTTTGAACTCTATGTAATGGGGCATGCTGAGATGGAGACTGAGACTGGGCGTGGTGGTGCACACCCATAAGCCCAGCACTTGGGAGGCTGTAAATAGGAGAATGACTGTGAGTTCAATATAGTAGTGAGACCCTGAACACCCTGTATGTAGATCCTTTCCTAAAAATGCGGGAAAAAAATCCTTTTTTTTTCAATGAAAAGAACTAGTATAACTATGTTACCTGTGTTGTGTGTGTTTGCTTGTTTGTTTTTCCTTCCTCACACTGCAGTTTCTCTTTCCTTTTGAACTATTTGCTCCCATTTCACAAAATCAATGAGACATGTTGGATCTTATGTACTCTTTCGGCTTCTCACACTTGGGAGACAATCTGATGCTGACACATGTGTGTCTGAGCTATTCTTTTAAGAATGTGGCCTTTAGCTGCGCGCAGGTAGCTACAAATTCTCTAGTGTGTCATTTTGATTTCTAGAAGCTGGTTTGCCACTCGTCACTATACTCTCATTTGCTATATTGGAATAAAATGCTACTGCAAACTCTATTGTCAAAAAAAATGTAATGGTAGTTTGTTTTAATATAGGTGAATCACAAAATCAGTTGTAAAACTATTAAATTAGCAGTCACATTCCAAAACAGTGCCTACCCTTTTTGCAATAATAAAAAATACAGTCATTTTCTATAAATCCACTATGTTTTCTGAACAAAATACTTCTGAATCAGACAAAAAGAAAAAAGAGGGGCCCAGGGAGATGGTCGGGGGCCAGGGAGATGGTTCAGTGGAATAAGTGCTTCCCTGTCAAGCTCAAGGGCCTGAGTTCAATCCCTGGTTCTTAAAAAAAAAAAAAGAAAAAAGAAAGAAATGCACTCTGGCTGAATTTTTGGACAAGGAATTCTACCTGGTGGGGGACCGCTTGGCCCGAGTCCCAGAATCACGAGGCATCACGAGAAGCTGTGAGTGCATGCGAGTGCTCCTCACTCCAACGCACCTCCTAGTCTAGCATTTAATAAAGCAAAGTTTTGTGTGTATGTGGGGGGGGGGGTGAGCTGGAACAGCCCAGGTGGGCTCATCTTGGCAGCGCTACCTGGTCTATGGGGCACTTCAATGTTAACAAACGCGAGTTTCTGTGGTTGCTTGCCCAGGTCAAACTCAGGCGGGCTTGTTCTGCGGCTTAGGGTTTTCCTCCCTGTGGGGCCAAGGGGGAGAGAGTTTGAAAACAGCGTGCATGGGAAACCAACAGGGAGAGTGTTTGGGACAGGGTGCCTGGAAACTTTGAATCCTGTCCTATCAGCCAAGACCTGAAGAGACGCATTATGTGTCCCAGACTCGGCATCAAAAACTTTGTAAATATCAGGCTCTCTAGGTCGGTTGCTAAAAGGGAGGACACCAGGGACACAACACATCACAGCTGGGTCCCGCTCCAACCCATGTCTGAGTCAGGGTCTCCCCAGCACCCCCTTCGGCGCACTCTCCCCAGATGGGTACAGATGAGGCTGCCCCTCGGGCTACCCAACACAGGCGTGTGCGCAACCGGTGTCACAGTGGGGACAGGACGCAGGAACACACATGTAGCCCTGAAGCAGCACACAAAACAAGGAAGGAAAGCCCAAATCCCAGCAGAGCCTCAGGGTCTGGAGCTAAGCGGGCAGCTGTGGGTCCCTCCTCCCGATTCTGTCCACCCCTGGCTTCAGCCCACAGCCTCACCATCGTGCGGCTTCCAGGTCTCGCGGAATCCTTCCCTTAAAGCGTGCACCAGGCAGAAGTCACACCAGGTAGAAGTCACACCAGGCAGCCTAGCAACGTGCGGGACTCCACAGGACACTCTGGACTCACATGCTGTCGGGACCACACCAGAAGTACCGGCCTACCTCGGCCCATTCTCGTTGGACAGTTTGTGTAGCCCCTGTGGCTGAAAATGAACATATTGAGATAGTATGAAAATCATGACTATGAAGGGCCTGTCTGAGAACTGAACCTGAGTGCCTGAGCTCTGCAAATCAAGCACTTGAGTCTGATGAGCCATCTGGCTGGCCCTCATGTTTTATGTGCACATTCCCAAGAGGACACATTTCCCTATTTATGATTGTTGTATGTTACAGATTGGTGCCGAAAGAAAGGAGAAGACCTGGTGAACATAGTTTCAAAAGTTTCACTGAGATTAGTCTCTCTCAAAGAGAGCACAGAGCCTCAGAGCATCTCACATTTATTGAGGACTAAAAGCAGACTCAGGA
The DNA here is from genome assembly GCA_004027165.1 of Ctenomys sociabilis. Taxonomy (NCBI): domain Eukaryota; kingdom Metazoa; phylum Chordata; class Mammalia; order Rodentia; family Ctenomyidae; genus Ctenomys; species Ctenomys sociabilis. The sequence continues at coordinate 9,338 of PVKA01032840.1, forward strand.
ATATGCATAATTAATTAAGTGAACGCAAACTACTCTCTATGAACTTCCACCATTTGCCTAACACTAGGTTCACACAAATGCTAGCTGGTGACATCCCAAGCAAAGGATCAAAGAACAGGGTGCAGGCAGGAAAAGCTGTTATCTGCAAACCTGAATCCCAGCTTTCCAGGATTCACAAGTGAGAGACAGCAGCTCTCTTTGGGCTCTGTCTATTGCTCCCTGCTCTCTTGGCAAATTTGGCTTTTGTCTCATAGCTATATTTCTATAATTCCCCGCTTTTGTATTTATGCTGAAAGTTTTTAAAGCATCAGGGCAAGTACTGCAGACTTTTGATCCATGGCTTCTTGCCACACTCGTCCTCTTCGCCAGGCTAAGTAGGATATGTAAATAGTATAGAGACAACATAGACACACCACTACTGCATTTGCATTAAACTGTGGAATAAAAAGCATCTATGATGCTTCCATTGGAAATATTAACCAACACCTGGGCTGCTCCTCTTCTATAGACTTCCTGGTGTATCCTGAGATAAGCAACATTGGTATTCTGGCAGGGTGGCAGATCTGGTGGTGGAAACGTTCCATCAGCAGCTACACCTTTAAAATTTTTTCCTTGGAGAAGAAAAATTCCTTTTTTCCTACCTTATTCCTAGCATCATAGATTGGAGAAATTATGGCTCTGCTTAGACAGCAGAAGGGAAGAAGTTAAGGTGGAAGTGGAATGGCAACGATGAGATTTATACTAATGATAAAAATGCCAATGATACAATAATGTGGCAAGGAGGAGGAATGTCCCCTCATGCCCCTCATGTTTTTGGGGGACTAATTCAACATCATCCTTGGAAATTAGTTACTTTATTAAGTCCCTTTTTTCCTGTCTTACTCCCAATGTTTTATTTATTATAGATAACCAGACTCGTGTGTCTTTTTTTAAACAATGAGCTCCATTCCCAATACAAATAGGCCAGCCTTCTACTCCCATCTCATAAGATGGAAGTTTAGCTCCTTCTTCTGCTAGCAATCCTGGTCCCCAGGAATCATAAGGGCCGGGTGGTCAGGAACTTTCATTAACATATATGGGTATAAGGGGAGATGGCTCAGTAGGATAAGCACTTTCTTGACAAGCTCAAGGGCCTGAGTTCAATCCCTGGTGCTTCAAAGAAAACAAAACAAAACAACAAAAAAAAAAAAAAACCATATATGTGCACAGTAGCGTTGCAGGCAGCTGAGTTAGATAGAAATATTATAGGCAGTCAGACAGGACCAAGCTCTCAAAGGAGATACCACAGAAGACAAGATACCTTGCAACTATGGGAGGGAAGGATGCACACACGGTGGGCCAGACTTAAAGACCAAAAATCAAACAAATGCTGACCTCCCTAAAGATTGACATCCAAGATTGAACATCACCCTGAGGGAGCCAGAAGAATCATTAGTCCGACTACTAGTGGGTGGCTACCTCATAAAGTCCTGTTCTACATTCATGCCCGCTTGCTAAGTGACTACCTTCTCCATTTGGTCCTGGAGTTAATCAATTTTACCTGAGCAATGGTGCTTGCAATCCCATTGGTTGATCATAGTTTTATCCCACTCCACATCCACCTAAGTGAGTTCCCATTTTCTCCACCTTTGCCCCACATGGTTTTACACACTTTTAAAAGACCCTGGAAGAGACAGCACCCTGGGGACTACCAGCTCGGGCCCCCTTTCTGTCCTTCTCTCAGATAGGAACTTTCTTTCTCTCAATAAATATATTCTGCTCATAACCTCCATTTGTTCCTAAAATTCAATCTTCAGTTTTAGAGAACAACTTGTCCATTTCAGGTCAGGAGATCATTTTTCCCTATGTCGTTTGGAGATTCCCTGTATCATTTGGAGGTCACACACCCGAGATCAGTTTTTCTCCCTCTATCAGTAGCATCCTACCAGTGAAATTCTCCATTGAGTGATGGATTTGGAATGTAAGCCCAATAACTAAAATTGCCTTTAAGAATTACTAGGAAGAACAACAAAGCTACCATAGGAAGAAACAAGTTGATACTATTTTTCTCTCAAAATATTTGTTTTTGTTCATTTTCTAGCTTTTGTCAAGTTGACACCCAACTTATCCAGTATTTCATTTGTCCAGTGACAGTCTGCAGCAGAAGATCTGTCTGGCAGTTATATATATATATATATATATATATATATATATATATATATATATATATATATATATAATTGTACCATTAACCTCGATGTATTCCCATGCTATTCCCCTTTTTTGTTTAATAAGTATTTTTAAGCTTCTGTTAGTTCATTTTATAATTGTCCATGGATATTTTAATATTAAAGTCCATAGAGAATGTTAGCAGACAAAAGTTACACATTTTTACACAGACATTTAGAAATCAAAACCATGTACAACATTGTAGTAAGACAATCCTGAAGACAGTTTGTGATATACTTTATTTATTTATTTATTTTTTGGTAGAACTGGGGATTGAACTCAGGCCCTTGTGCTTGCCAGGGAAGTGCTTATTCTACTGAGCCATTTCCCCAGCTCTATGATATACTTTAAATATTTTTTATTTTGTTTTGACATAACATTTTTAACCAGTTGTATCTATTTAATTCACAAATTTTTTATCTAGTCACACTTAAATTAGACATATCTTACAAGAATTTTGTAAAAGGCAGAACTTTAAATTATAGAAAAAGTCCCAATATGCAATTTTTGTTTTATATTTTGAAAGACCTGTACCCTGGAATCATAAATACATTTAATGTACCATGAGATAAACAATAGTGAATTGCCAAACTCATATGAAGACCTTTTTTCTTAATTTAATTTTGTACGAAAACCATCCTTAAAGAGAAAATCTCATTGTAACATTTTTTTAAAACTATCTTTTTCATCAATTATATATTATTTATTGAGGGTGTCTCCAAAGAGACTATTGACATTATTGGGAGCTCCTCATTAATGAATAAAAAGGTTGGCCACACCTCTTATTCATCAACTGGACTCCCCTCTTAATAATTTTTTCCACTCTAAGAAATTTTTGTTTAATTAGCTTAAACCACTTTAATACTGTTAATTCAGGAAAAAGCATGATTTTAACTCTATCTCAAATTACATTTGGAACAAATCATCGAAAAAAAAGGAGGATCAGCTGCTCATTGAAAGACACACAAATACAAAAACATGAACCCCTTAAAAAATAAAGAGTACACTCAAATATTTAGCCAAATAAAATTACAGTAACTTTATTACAACTTTTAGAAATTTTATAAGTAGACAATTCAGATTTTGTTGTTTGTCAATTATTAGAGATCTCTTATCAGAAAAACTTGGGGCCAAGGAGATGGCTCAGTGAAATAAGTACTTCTCTGGCAAGAACAAGGACCTGAGTTCAGTCCTTGGTTCTGCCAAAAAAAAAAAAAAAAATCTTATTAAAAAAACTTGGAAGAAATGAAATTTTTTACCTGTAATTGATGTGTATATTTCATACTTTTGTCAATACTGAAAAAATTTAACTTAATTATTTTAATATATTTTATCACCTATTTAGGCCTTATATTTCCCTTTGGTCAGTTCTTTGAGTAGGCCCCAGGCTACACTGTTAACTTCTTTAGATCTGGCTCTACAGTACAGACTGACAGTACACTCTGGTACCCAAATAGATCAGTTAACATTCTCTGGAAAAACACAAGCAGGGGGCAAACCCCTCAGAACCCCCTCCTGTCCCTCTCTGGGATAGGAGCTTTCTTTCCTCTGAATAAATATATTCTACTCATAAAAAAAAAAGAGGGCTGGAGAGATGGCTCAGTAGAATAAGCCCTGGCAAGTGCAAGGGTCTGAGTTCAATTCCAGTTCCACCAAAAAAAAAAAAAAGAAAGAAAGAAAAATGCAAGCACACCCTTTGCCCCAGGTTAGTTGTGGACTGAGTCCCTTTCATTGTTCAGTATGGAGATCTCCCCAAAGGACCCTTCTTAGCCTTCTGTTTCTTACCTGGTTTGTCTTTCTGTTGCTGTAAAAGTATAAAAATTTAATAGCATATATTGACAAGTGAAGTTGGCAGGATTGACTCCCCTTTGCTTTAACAGAATTTTGATCATACGGTGGCCTTTGGAGGCCACCACAAAGCCTTTTATTATTTAAATTGGATGTCAAAATCCAGCGACTGTTTAAACCCCATGGCTTTTACACATTATTTTAAACTTTATATTTGTCTGTAAAATACCAAATCCCTACTTTTAATGTCATTTTTAATTTATGACAGTAAAACAAGCAATCAAACCTATTAGGAAGATTTTGGTTGTTTTTGTGGGGCGGGAGGGATGGGGAATCCTCAGGATGCCTTCAGGGCAGGTATGGGTGGGCTTGAGGATCTGGGGATCAACCACAGCTTCCTGAGCCTGACTGTTTTGTTTAAGCAGGCACTTCAGCAACTGAGCTAATGGGCAGGACCCCCTACTAGGAATTAAAAGAATTGTAAATAGTCTTTAAAATATGTGGGGCAGTGACCCTTTTACCTTGGTAGCTGCCCTATCTGGAGACCACCCACATTTGCATTTGAAATGCCATTAAAATATTTTTTTAAATTAATTTTTATCTTTTAAGCAACTATATATTTTTAAAAATTTAAAAAGTTTTAGCAAAAATGAATGAACAATTTTGCAGTATAAGAATCTGTGTGGTGTAAACAATGATTTGGGTGAGTAGAATTATAACTTTTGATTTTTTAATATAAACATCAAACAAAATCTGCAGACCATTTAGCACTGGGGTTATCTTAGGTTGATTTTACTCCGTCCACGTGTTGGCCCAGCTTCTAGCAGCAGCTTAATGGTCTCAGTGTTGCAGGCAGCCAAGTTAGATAGAAATATTACAGGCAGTCAGACAGGGCCACGCCCACAAAAGAGGTAAAACAGAAGACGAGATACCTCACAGCTGTGAGGGACGGATGCTCCTTCTGTGAGCCAGACCTAAAGACCAAACAAATGCTAAAAAATCATTATCTGATGGCCACCAGATAAGGTCCTCTTTTGCTACAGGACTCGCTTCCCCATTTGGTCCTGGACTTAATCAATTTTACCTGAGCAATGGTGCTTGTAACCCTATTGGTTGACCATAGTTTTATCCCACCCTACATCTTCTCCACCTTTGCCCACATGGTTTTACATTATAAAAGTCATTGGAAGAGACAGCTTCTCCTTAAGACTTGGGGGGGGGGGTTCAGTCCCTCTCTCTGACAGAAGCTTTCTTTCTTTCTTTTTTTTTAATTAAGTAAATTTTAAAGAAACTTCGTGTCATTTAATACTCATTAGGTTAACCATAATGAGGCTGTCTTCAGAGAAGCCCTTTTCAAAAGAACTGAAGCTTAATCCAGCCATCCCATCTGTCTTGCCACAATTTTTCTATCTCCACTTGAATTATGGACATTGACAACTGTGGTCTTATATACAATTTCATCCAACAATACACATTTGGAACCTAGGATTTGAATTGTATATAGTATTGGTATTTTGGCACATGACCTAGATTCTGAATCATTCTTTAACCTTTTATTTCTAATACTGAAAGTCAGCATTTGTCAGTCAGTATTAGGCAGAATGTTATAAGCCTCATTGTCACTACTGTAAATATCTACTCTGATGGAAGCATGACCTATGTCTCAATTTTAACCACACTGACCAATTCTGGACACCAATCAACAGGGCCCATTCTAGTTCAGAATGAGGCTTCAAAAAGTTCAGAAGTGTTTGGTTTTTTTGCCTGGCTCAGGATGGCTTCAGGGCAGGGCTGGTAAGGCTGGAGGATCTGGGGATCAAATCACAGCATCTTGATTGCTTTGTTTAAGCAGTCACTTAAACAACTGAGCTAACAGGCAGGCCCCCATGGACAGGAGATTTCTTTCTCTCAATGAATATATTCTGTTCATAACCTCTGTTTGTTCCTAAAATTCATTCTTCAGTTTTAGAAAACATGAATTCATCCCGGTCAGGTAGGGAGACAAGTTTTCCCTATGTCATTCGGAGGTTCCCTATGTCATTTAGAAGTCACCCACCTGAGATCAGTTTTTCTCCCTGTATCATTAGTACCTACCAAGGGTTTTCTGGAGCCCACATTACCTCCTAAAGTACTATCTTGGGGCTTAAGAATTTGCAAAGCCAGCCAGGTGCACAGCCAGTGCTAGAGCCACAGCATATCACGGTCATGACCTACCTATTTAGCACCGGGAACACAGCCTCTGGGGCTGAAGCTGTCTTGCAGATGCCTACCTGGGGCAGCCTAGGATGGGAGTGGAAGGGAGCACAGGGTCTCCCAGATGTCTTTGTGCCCTTCCCCCTGGCAGCACCCTGCCACTTGGAACCCACTCTTGCAATTTAAAAGAACCCCTTTTAACAACTTTTGTTATTTCCTGTTGACAATAGGGCCAGGCAATGCAGTAAGAGTTCTAATATGCATAATAAAGAGGAGTTGTCTTATTTTAATAAGCAGTTATGTTTTTTGTTTTTGTTTTTGTTTTTGTTTTTTTTTTGTCTTTTTGAGACAGGGTCTCACTATGCAGTTCAGGCTGGCCCTAAGCTCACCTTGTAGCTCAGGCTGGTCTCGAACTCACAACAATCCTCTGCCTCAGCCTCCCAAGTGCTGGGATTACAGGCATGTGCCACCACGCCCGGCCAAGCAGTTATGTTTTAATTTGAAAAGATTTAGTAGATATCATAAGTAATATTTCTCCTTCATAATCACTATCATTAATTACTAAATGTACAAAGACATTTGTACTGAGTAATAATACTACTTCTTTCTACAATCAGAACTACAGTACCTTTTGGAATAGGGCTGAAAATTCCAGTTTTAATTTCGCAAACACAAGCTGGGGAGTAAAAGCTGATTTTGCACAGCCATCAGATCTAAAGCTGCACTTCTGCTTCCTGGGGTTGCTTGGAAAAGATCTGTGATCCTGTTTTTGATTAAAATTCAGGCGGGGGACTGGGGAGATGTCTCAGTAGAATAAGCACTTCCCTAGCAAGTACAAGGGCCTGAGTTCAATCCCCGGTTCCACCAAAAAAGGATAAAAAAGAAATTCAGGCCAGCCAATGGAATCGCCAGGTGTCCTGTTTGTTCATCTCAGAGCTCCTGGATGATGAACCGGTTCTCCAGTTTCCCCGAGGTTAGAAGGGTTGGCCATGCTTAGCAAGTGTGGAGAGGCATTCATTAGCCCGATGTTTGCCTTTTCCAAATCTCAGACAAGGTCCTGGAGCAGTCTTGTTACCCTTAGCTCCTTTTTCCTCTTTTGGTCCTTTTCTGCAATCTTTTCTCATGTGCCCCATCTTTCCACAGTGAAAACGATAGGGTTCGATGATGTCTCAGCAGAGAAACAGGCAGAAGGAAAAAGGGAAAGGAGCTTCATTATCTTGGAGGACATGGAGAAAAAAAAAGAATTTGGGAAGATAAGGAATTTTCTGAATGGGAACAAAGGGAGGCTGAGGCTTTTATGACCTTTCACCAGCCATGGGGTTTGAGAAGGATGTTTAGATACACCTGAGGAGCTGATTGGGGCCTCCCTGAGGTCATGGGAAAGGTGAAAGGAAACTTCGCCCTGGGCTGAGTTGGAGAAGAAGGGGAGAGGTGATCTCCGGGAAGAGAAACTGTTGTTTTAAGGGCTTCAGCCATAAAGGATGACCACCGTAACAACTCAGCAATCATTCCGTCTTTTGGTTGTTTCAAACGGGGTGATGCGTCTCTCAGACTGCTTCCTCCTGTACTGGGACATTGTCTTGGGGATGAGGGGAGTTGACAGGATGACAGTCCACGCCCATGAAAAAGTTAGTGCCAAGAGTCTCAGCTAGGAATAGAAGTTTATCATTTGTGAAGGCTCACATGCAAGACTGAAGAAACCTTGAAAAAAAAAAAAAAAAAAAATATATATATATATATATATATATATATTTTTTTTTTTTTTTTTTTTTTTTTTTTTTTTTTTTTTTTTTTTTTTTGCAGAACTGGGGATTGAACTCAGGCCCTTGCACTTGCCAGGCAAGCACTTATTCTACTGAGCTATCTCACTGGCCCCAATTGAAAAATATTTAAAAAGACAACACATTATGAATACTTGTCGTCAAGATCAAAGGACAAAGCAAGAAGGGGGTCTAGGATCTGTCATTTTACCATGGCCATGTTGGAGAGGAGGAGTATCAATGTTTAACACAACTGTATAGATTTTTTTTTTAACTGAGAAAAAAAGTATATATTTAGAATTAGTCAGCTGGACTCAGTTTAGATAATCTCAATTTTGTTGGCAACATCCAATGCATCATAATCAGGAGCTAGTTGAACATACTCCTTCTTCTCTCCATCAGGCCGGATTAGGGTATTCACCTTGGCAACAGTGATGTCAAAGAGCTTCTTCACAGCTTGTTTGATTCGGTGCTTATTGGCTTTGACAACCACAAAGAACAAGAGTGTGTTGCTGTGCTCAGTCCTATTCATGGCTGACTCTGTGGTCAGGGAGAACTTGATGATGGGATAGCGGTCAAGCTTGTTTCTCCTGGGGGAAGAAATACCCTCTTCCGAGGGTATTTGGGCTGGCTCTGGAGCCACAGTGTCTTGGGACAGCGGGAGGTGGGTGATGTTTTTATCTTCTTTTTCTGGCTGTGGATACTTTTCAGAAAGACCTTCTTGGCCTTCAAGGCTTTTGCTTTGGCTTCAGCTTTGGGAGGGGCAGGGAATTCTTGCCTTTGGCACCATCTTGGTAAAAAAGCACAACTGTATAGATATTGTTAAAGTAAACTTTGTCTCTTCTGTTAGTGTGTAAGTGTGGAGACATGGAGTCTATCTACCAACTGTGTTGTCTGTAGTTGTTTAGAAAGGTAGGCTACTGCCTGAAAAGATGGTTTCCTTTTATGTCATAAAATGCTCACTGTATTGTGACCTTGAAAAGAAGTATATAGGGTAAAGAGAGCTGGGAACCTTAGGAGGGCCTGTTGTAGCTTCTGAAAGGAGGAATGTATAGGAACAGCAGGGTCAAGGGGATCCCACAAAGAACGTGTTGATGTTTTATAGAGAGGCTGTGCTAGGGAAGAAAAGCTGGGAACCCAGAGGCAGAAGAAATTAGTCAGACAAAGGAAGGATGAACCTGTTATTTTGTGATGAGCACCTGAGGGTCACGAAGAAAGGCTTTGTGATGAGCAGTAACTGCATGAGTAGTGGGTTTGAGGGTGAGTCTTAAATATATGACTTTTGGGGAAGCTATCTGAGCTTTGGAAGGACAGTCTCTGTAAACTCATCCTGACAGAAAATTGAGAAAAGTAGCTGGGTATTTTAGGGCCTGGGCATGAGAGAGGGAGCAAAGAAGGAGGTTGATATATTGATGGAGCAGGCTGGGTTTGAAATCAAGGGTTTTGAGATTAGCAGCAAGAGCTGGCTAAAGAAGTGAGGACCATATCTGAACCCTTGAGGCAGGACTGTCCATGTGAGCTGCTGAGACTGGAGAGTGCCTAGGTCAGTGCATGAGAAGGCAGAGGTCCTGGGAATCTGGGTGTAAGGGAGTGGCACAGAAGGCATCTCTAAGGTCTAGGACAGTAAAGTGAGCAGTGGAAGGAGGAATATGAGAGAGCACAGCAAGCAGGTTTAGCACTACTGGGGGAATAGTAGTAACCACATTACCAATAACTCTGAGATCTTGCACTCAATGATAAGAGCCATTGGGTCTGAGTACAGGAAGAATGAGGGCCCTATATAGTGAGTGGACAGTTCTAAGAGAACTATTAGTAAGAAGGCAGAGAATGATGGACTTGAGACTCTTCGTTTGGGAGCTGTTGGGTACTGGGGAACATAGGGCAGCACCAAGGGATCTCTGAAACACACTAGTCCAGGAATAGTGTATGTGGCATGAGTTGGACAGGACATGTCTCAGAGTATATGGTTGACAAGGGCAGAGGGACGGAGGAGCTGGCTGTACATTGAATTTGGGTTTGTACGATGTATACTGTGGGGGGAGAAAGGTGAGAGAGAATTGGAGTTTTTGGAGGAGGTCGATCCTGATGACAGGTCTGGGACATGTTTGGATCACAAGGAAATTAAGAATGAAGAACAGTGTCTGAAGTCAGCATGGAATGGGCCTTCTGAAGGGGTCCTGTAGGTCAGCCATCAACACCCACTTTGGAGACTGCAGAGCTTATATAACAATTTTAGAACTCAGGAATAACACTATATGTGGTCTCTGTGTCAGCAAGAAAGAGGTTTTTTGCCTGAGATGTCCAGCAAGACTCAGGACTCTTGACAAAGGTGCCTCGATATAAGCCACGGAATCCAATCTCTGTTGCTGCTCTTCAGCAGCAAAACTAAGCAGGTCAAGTACATGGATCTGGGGCCAGGGAGATGGCTCAGTGGAATAAGTGCTTCCCTGCCAAGTGCAATGGCCTGAGTTCAATCCCTGGTTCCCCCCTCCAAAAAAAAATAAATAAAAGTATATGGATTTGGCCATAGTGATGTTTCCAGTGAGGGCAGGGTATTGGATGGCTTACCCGCTCTCTAGCAGACAGGGCAGTTGCATTTCCAGTGACCCTGGGGCTTGTAGATGTCCTAGTGATGGCTGCAGACTGGGGCAGGCTCACGCCCAGTGTCCTTCTTCACCACACTTGGCTCGGGTGGAAGCATTGTTTAGGCTCAGGATTACCTTGTGTCGCAGCCAAAAGTTGGGAATGCATATAGTTTATTCTGGTCTCTATTATTGAAGACGTGGAAAGTTAGATTAAGTAAGTTGTCCTGTGGAGTTTGAGGGCTGAGATTTTTATTTTGTAATTTGGCATGAATGTCAGGAACAGATAGGGACATCAAATAGGAATTTAAAAAAAAATATATATATATATATATTAGGGTAGGCCAAATAGCTCAGTGGATTAAAGTGCCTACAAGCAGCACAGGGGCCAGGGATGTTGAAGACTTTCAGGTTCTCGTCTTGGTCCAAGAGACCAATATTTGTAATCCCAAATTTACGTTATTGGAATCCCATCAAATTAATTCTGATCTACCACTTTCAATACAACAAACGGCAAAAATAAAAACACTAAATTAGCTGGGCGTGGTGGTGCATGACTGCAATCCCAGCACTCTGGAGGCTGAGGCAGGGGGATTGTTGTTAGTGCGAGATCAGCCTGAGCTAAAAAGTGAGTTTGAGGCCAGCCTGAACTGCACAGTGAGACCCTGTCTCAAAAAAAAAAAAAAAAAAAAAAAAGACACTAAATTATACTTCAATCATTGGGGAGGTAAGGGGCTCTAAGTCCTGCCATGAAGATGGGTTTTATTCAGTGGGGGAGTGGCTTGAGGAGGATTGACTGAGAATTGTGGGAAGAAGGTGACCATTGTGAGCTAAGCTAGGTGGGAGGCCTACATTTACCTGTGCCATATGCAAAGAGGATAGGCAGAGAAAGTAATCTGCATTAAAACTGCTTAAGGCGAATTGAAGGATAAACAGAAGTCCTAGTCAGCTCTGTACATAAATAGGGTCAGGCTCAGTCAAAATGAATACAGTCACTTTTCTTTCAAGGAGAGCTGCTTAGGTGGTCCTCCACACCAATATCTAAAAGCTTGGGTAACTGTCCTTTCTCCTTGACTATAGCTTCTAAACTCTTTTATTTCTCAATATTTTGTATCCCTTTTAAATTCTTTAGACAGAGGACAAAATTACTCAATTTGGTGGATATTTGTTATGTATAAATTTCTGGTTCATTTAATTTTTTTAGAGAAGTATAAACCTTATACATAAGATTAAAGGGACAAATTAATACTTACCATAGTTTTTCTTTTGTAGGCTGTTAGGTGCGATGGTTATTACTAATTGCAGAAATTTAGCCAAGGTGACATATTTCTCATAAGTTGTAATAAGTTGTTTGTCCTTGTTGACAAGACTGAGATGGTCTCCATGTGATTACCAATGATGCACTCTGGATCAAGACGACCAGAACCTATGCCAAATACCAAGTCATTTCTCATTTGTAATATGCTGCAAAGGTGTTGTCTTCCAGTAGACAGGAACACCAAAGTCCAGCTCCACCTAGGAGATATTGTGGAAAAGTAAGTGTTTCTTTCTTTCTTTATTTTTTTGTCTTTTTGATACAGGGTCTTACTATGCAGTTCAGCCTGGCCTTAAGATCACTTTGTAGCTCAGGCTGGTTGTGAACTCACAATCCTCCTGCCTCAGCCTCCTGAGTGCTTGGATTACAGGCATGCGCCACCACACCCAGCCAAAAAAATTAGTGTTCCTGAAAGAGTCCTCAATGCTGTTGATGAAGCCTTCTACTATAAGAAAGTACAAATGCCAATGTAGAAAAGAAATTTTACAAAAAGTAAATGGAAAGACACAGAGGCAGGATGCAACCTCAGCTGTCCAACTGGCTTAGGGAAAAGCCATTGGACAGTGAGGCCGAACAGATGAAAAGCTGCCCAGATATCGTGCCTGAAATAATAACTGAGTAACAAAGCATACTAATGAGTGTCTTGCAACCACATAATTTGTCAGACAACAGAAGAGAAAATGATAATGAAAGGCATGATTGGTGTATCTAGAGAAGATGCAGATAAAACATGGAGCAACTCACAGAAATGATGGATGCCATGAATGCCCAGCATAGGAAAGAAATGGGATCCGTGGAGCAGATTCAATCCGCTTTCCTAGAGATTGATATTGCCAAGGAAGTGTACACAGCAAAAGGAGCCTGGGTGCTGTTCACAGCACAGCATTGTAATTAGTAACCATGAAAACACAGTTTCTGTTAATAATAGCAAGGAGCCATGAAAATTCAATTTAGCAGTTGCTTGCTGGTACAAAGAACAAAGCAAGATTGGTGGGAAGCAATAAAAATTCTGCTGATAGCACAGAGGATAACAAATCTGTTCACTGAATTCATGGCAGAGAACTTTCTTAGCCTGTAAGAAAGAATTTGATATGCTGATAAATGAGACACATAGAACTCATGGTCACCCTCCCCCAAATCTGTACATCAATATATTGAATTGTCAAGATTCTAGGAAGTGTATAAAAGAGCAGGAAACTAAAATGTATTAGAGAAAGGAAACAAATGACTTATACTACCATACTGTTGTCAATCAAAGCAGACTTTGAACATAAATGTTCATGTGAAAGAGAGCTTTTATTGAAATATTTCATGCTTTAAAAGAAAACACCTTCTACCTCAAAATCATGTGTTTCACAGAGCTATCTTTCATTTTGATGGAGAAATAAAGAGAATTTCCTGACAAAGAACATATAAAGAAATTCTTGATCTTCATACTAGCATTCTACAATTTTCTAAAGCAAGCAAGGAAGGAAGGAAGGAAGGAAGGAAGGAAGGAAGGAAGGAAGGAAGGAAGGAAGGAAGGAAGGAAGGAAGGAAGAAAGGAAGGAAGGAAGACTATGCAAAGAATAGGCTGAATAGGAAAAGCACATTCAATCCCCAAAAGGAATTTACAGCTTGAAAGTGAAAGGGGAAAAATCAGTACTCCATATTACAGGAACTTGGGGATAAGTGAAGACATTCTGTTTGTCAAAAATTAGATTTCAAGGGGGGCCTGCCCATTAGCTCAATTGTTGAAGTTCCTTCTTCAGCAAAGCAGTCAGTCTCACAATGCTGTGGTTTGATCCTAGATCCTCATCCCTTACCAGACCTACCCTTAAGGCATCATGAGCCAGGAAAAGAAAAACATATCCATCTCAACTTTTTGGGTTCATGATGGGCAGCAAGATGGCATTTGCCAGTTGGGTCATCCAGGCAGTCAGGCCACATACACCATTAATAAGTTTCCCAGACAGAAGAGATAATCCCAGAGGTAGTGTATCAGAAGCTTTGAGATCTGCAGGAGTCCTACCTCACTCTTCTGTAATTTCACAGCATCATAAAGGGAGTAAATCACTGGATATTCTGATGCTTCTAGGTCCACCAGACACTGCAGAAATAATAAAAACACTACCTCAGAAGTACAGAAGGAAACTGATATCTCTAGAGGAAATGGAGTTCATCCAACGTGGAGGTCCAGAATGACGACTCTGGCTGCTGTTGGTCATCAGGCAGAATTATTTTTATGATGAAGGACTTCTAAAATGACATATGAAAAGTTGTATATTAAGTAACCTTAATGAATATTCTATAGGGGCTGCGGAGATGGCTCAGTGGAGTAAGTGCTTTCCTGGCAAGCGAAGGGAACTTGAGTTCAATGCCCAGTGCTGCCAAAAATATAAAATCATAATTATTTTGGCTGGGGAGATGTCTCAGTGGAATAAGCACTTCCCTGGCAAGTTCAAGGGCCTGAGTTCAATGCCTTATTCCTCAAAATAAATAAATATATGTTTTTTTGGCGGAAAATAAGTAAGTAAGTAAATAAATAAATATTCTACAAAAAATTAGGTTTCAAGCCATAAGTGAGCAAGAGACACAAAAGGTTCCCTGCATACTTCTTATTAGTGAATAATTCAAAACAAGGAAAATATCATAAATACATATGCAGCAGGACCAGCACACAATGCTTAGGAATCAAGAAAAGTTCAAAAACACACAAGAAATAAACAATTGGCCATAAACCCAATTCTGCCACTCATCAGAACCTTATTAAAGTTGGAAGCAGTGAGGTATCTCAAACTCATTTCTGGAAGCGAGTATTGCCCTGATATCACACCCGAGCTGAATCCGGTCACAGCTGAATCCGCTTCACACAGAAGTGGGTGAAGCACAGTCTTCCTACTCAACGTAGATGCAAAAAACCTGAATATGGTACTTGCCATGAAAACAAAGCAGACCTAAATGACAGTTGCACAGCAACTCATGTAGTGCACATGGGTAATGCCAGCATTCAGGACACTGAGGCAGGCAGAGTTCTTGGACTTCAGGAGATGCTTGGGCTTCGTAGTGAGTTAGAGACCATCTCCAAAAGGAAAATAACACAATGAAGACTATGCATATTGAGCTAGTATGTATCATCCCTGAGTTGCAGGGATTGTTGAAGCTATTCAACAAACATAATATACTATATGAACAGAATTGAGGGCAAAACCACATAATCATATCCACAGGTGCTGAGAAAATATTAACAGTCCACAGAACATTCCTTACGTATTTAGTACAGGGCCTACAGGGTCTCACTACACAGATCGACGTGGAGTCATCCTCCTGTTTTCAGCCTCCAAAGTGCTTGGCCTACAGGTAGGACCATGCTGTCTCATTTGCCATCTCATTGAGCCCCTGGGGCCTAGTGAGCAAGACATGTCAGGAATCCTGTCATGGATCCTGCACGTGCCTAGCTTTAGTCCTCTGAGCTATTAGGCTGGCCCTCCACAAATATGGTTTTTGTTTTGGTGGAACTGGGAATTGAACTCATGCCCTTCAGCTTGCCAGGGAAGCGGTTATTCCACTGAGCCATATCCTCCCTCAGTCCCTTAAAAAAACATTCTTGATTAAAACAAAACTACAGAACATTGGAATGGGTGGTTTTTAATCTCAACAAGTAAAACCCAGGATCTTCTATATGGAGTATTGTGTCATTTACACGTAATAATAACTTGTTTGTTTCCTATATGTATCCTCTTTGGTCTACAAGTTGCCTGATTCCTCTGGCTACT
>PVKA01032841.1:0-24936 GCA_004027165.1 Ctenomys sociabilis
TATAAGTTGAACTAAATTCAGAAATTTTTAATCTTTAAATATTTATTGCCTACTCCTTTCTACTTTGAGAATTCTAATTATATGAATATAAAAAAAGAAAGGAGCAGTTGAAGCTTATAATTTTTGTTTTTACTCTAATTTTTCCTCTTGAATTTCTTATAACTTCTCAGTTATTGTTTTTTTGAAAACTGAAACTTATACGTTTGTATCTCATAATCTGAAAAACTAATTTGCACATAGCATCATGTAATACAGCAACCATGGTTAGATTCCTATTATTTTGATTAGTGAAATCTTGTATCATGTATAATGCTGTTTTCTTCTATCACTATTTTGTATTCTTTAAAAATAATAATAAAAAGTACAAAAAATGCTTACTTAAGATTGCAGGAGTGAACTGACTATAACAAGTGGAATACAAAGAAGTCATTTCAGGTCCTTATCTTCTAATTCTTAGTCATTTTGAAAAATTATTTGGATTAAAATTGCTAGCACTTTCCTCAACCCCACTAGTTTGCTCAAGTCTATTTGAAGGTAGGTAGAATCTTGCTCCAGAAACTGAGGGAAACAGAATATTCCTAGCAACCCCAACTGCCAGCCGCCCCGTTCTGCTATGGATAGCTCTAGTGGCCAGGATGGTTTAAACAACGTGCCACATTCCCACATGTGGCTTCCACCTATTTCTCTTGGGAACTACATAGAATAGTCTGTTGGATTTTGGCCTTTTAAATAATTTAAGAGAGATGATGACTGTTGCCTCCCCTCCTCACATCTATTTGTTGTTGTTGTTTTGTTTTGACATTGGTGATTGAACCCAGAGCCTTTCACATTGAGCTGTACTCCTAGGCTATTTTATTTTATTTGTTTTGTTTTGGACAGGGTCTTGCTAAGTCATTAAATTACCCAGCCTGAGTTTCAAGTTGTAGTTCCCCTGCCTCAGTCTCCCAGAATTCTGCAGTTACAGTGGCGCACAGTTACATATAGCTAGATAAATCTGATCTAGAAAACTTACAGTAGTTCCTCTTCTGAAGTTATTTTCAGACACAGAACAAAGAGAAAAAATATGTTATTAAAGCAGAACCTTCAGAACAATACTACCCTATAAAAATAAAGCAAAAACCCAGATTGGGGGCAGATGTTTCCATAGGAAATAGGACTAATATGAAGATGCTAAAAGATCTTGATAAGCAAAGGTAACATGAGATAAATGGCAAAGCATATGAGCAGGCAGTTTACAGCTGGCCAGTGAGCAGATGGAAGATGAACTGGTTTTAATTGTAGCATCTGAGCCAGTTTCCTCTTCATATGACCCTTGCCTGGCCTGCAGAACTGAAGAAGACTCCAGATGGCTTGGTTTGTGAGCTGATGACTATCACACCTAACCCCCTTCTAATCTGCCTTTGTGGATGACCATAGCACATCCACCAGGGTTCTGCTTGGTGCTCAGCAGGGTCTGGCTTAGCTGGCTGGAGTCTCCTAGGCTCTTCAACAGTCAAGTGTGGCTGAGTTCCTGGAGCCACCGCTGTCCCAGATGCTCTGTCCTTTGAGATGACCGTTGTAGACTGAGAGGCACAGCCAGGCGAAAATCATAAGGAGCACCTCGCGTTCTGCTCCGTTTCCCTCTGCTTGTGGGCTTGGCTGAGTGTAAGAAGCCTGGGATGGAAGGAACTGGTGCTGTGCTTTAAATGCAGCATCTTGCTTGGAAGTATTTTCTCACTATCTGAGAAAACAGTGGAAGTGAGTCATCTGGTTGGAGTCTCACAAAAATGTGATTGTGGATCTCTTGCAACTTCATTCTGCTTTCGTGTCAGAATTCATCTGATGATATGCCAAAAAATGTGTGTAAAATCACACACTGATTTAGACACTTTAAGAGGAAGTTATTTTTACCACAGTGGGGAAGAAACCAGAAAGTGACAAATGGTGAGGAAGACAAAGTGGGGATGAGAGAGGAGGGCAGTCTCTGGTCAGCAGGGCATGGCTGGCTTGTCCTGCAGCCTTGCCAGCCTGGCCTGGGCTTGTGGTGTGGCCACCTCTTCACGGGTCAAATGAAGTGTTGTTCTACGGAAGAGCTGCCTGGAGGATAAGAATGTTGGCATAATCCCTGGGTATGAAGCCAACTGAAGCAGTGTGGGGTTAACTTTGGTTACTCCTGGTAATGTGCAGTGGGCTTTCCCAAACATCTCAGGGAAGCCACTCTCTGAACTCACACCTGCATGGGATGTGGAGGTAAAGATGAGGAAAGGGATGCCAGGCAGCTATGCAAACATAAAGCCCAAATGGCATGGTGTCTTTACATTGTGTTAGCAGATGACAGGATGCTTTTCCTGACTCAGTGCTGTTCTTGTTTGCTTGCTGAGCAGAGATCCAAGGCCTTATGGAGCCTGAAATGCTTGTGGTTATGTTCTTCCAGTTAAGCTGTGAGTTGAAGAGGTTCCCTGGAAGCTGAGGCAAGGGGAAGCTGTGTTGTTAGTAGCCATAATCATGACCTCTTGTCTGCCCCTTCGTCTGGGCAAGGCCTATCTAGAGCTGCCGTGCATGATAATTTTTTGAGTCTTGCAAGTTTATAGCATGAAGGCAAACTTTCCAAGGACAATGGTAGATACTTTATGCAGATGTCCTTACTTCCTGCTCTTCGACTCCGTGTGGCCGAGGAGAAGCATGTAGTTTCTGTGTGTCTATGGCTTGTGATGTATGCTGTTGGCGGTAGCCTGGCCTGGAGTGTGTGCTTAGGCCTATGGTTAGCTCAGTAAAGAGAACCTCCGAACATGCTTTGGTTGCTGTGCAGGCTCCTATTTCGGTGCCTCATTTTGTTTTATATCATGATATTTTCAGGTGCTGAAATGTGCCCCCTCCTTACCAGATTTTTTTCTTGGCCCTATTGTTGGAATGAGGGGTGACTTTTTTTGTTAAGTTCAGAGTAAATCTTGCTCAGAGGCTTATGCTTCATTGAAGTCTCACATCAATGAGACTTAAAGGATCAGAGATGTGTGTTTTCCTATTGCTTTCATATGCCTGCCCTCCCTCCTTCGCATTAGGCTTGGCAGTCTTCCTCTTTCAGCCATCATCTCCTTCATCTGTACACTTTCATCCCTTCAATAAATGCTCATCAGGCACCAGTAACGGGCTGGATGTTGGAGGTACAGACTAGCCACGCTCTTCTTACCCATGTGGGACTGCGCTACACTTGAGGTGACAGATGGCTCAGGAAACCATGTGGGAATGAGGAACAGGCATAGCGGTGGGGGAGAGGAGAAGTAGGGATTGGTGGCACCTGGATGTGGTCGGACTAATGATGGCTTTACTTAAGGTTCTGGTTAGGTCAGTCAGGCAAGATTCTCAAGCCTGACTATGTGAGCAAGTAACCCGGAGAGCTGTGGATACTACTGACTTTCCTCACTGTGGTCAGGCAAGCCTGGGGGCCCGTACCTGCCATAAGCTCCCCCTAGTAATTCTAGCATGCACATGAGGTGGGAAGTCACGGAGGTAGGCAAAGTGCTGGAGAGTTGGGTACATGCAGTAAGTCCTGTCACAGTACTCTTTGGGGTGCTGCAGCTTACTCCATGTGACCTGTAACATGTTAGCTCACAACTTCCCTACACCAGGACTTGGCAGACTTTGGTCTGTGTTCGATCACAAAGGCATTTGTTATACTGCAGATCCTGGTGAAGCACCTTGTGGTGGGCTCTGAGATTCTGCTCTTTCTAACGAAGAAGTCCTGGGTGTTGCCGGTCCAGGGACTGAATGGATACTGGAACAGCTGTGGGAAAGTTAATGCTTATAAACAAACAGGTGGGCAAGGTTCAGATTAGTTTATTAGAGATCTGCTATTCTTGTTAAACATTTTACGCATAATTTTTAAACTGAATTTTCATTCACCAGTGTGGTTGTTTGGACTTAGGAACATTTAATATGTCTAAAGTGAGAAGTATACATTTGAATGATTCTAAGTTCAAATGTCTGTTCTCATTCATCTCTGTAATCCACAGTACTGAAATTCAGCCTTTTTTTTTTCTTTTGGTGCTGGTGTGGTGGTTGTTACATTGGGTCAACCCGAGATGTTGGAAGGTTGGCAGACTTCTCTTGGTGATTCCACACCCTGGGATGTGGGGCCCTGGCATTAGGCCCGGGAGGCCCGCCCTAGAATGACTCCGCACAAATAGGGTGTATGAAGGGGGTGAGGAAGGTTTCTGTATGCCCTGCTTCCTTGGAGGAGTTCCAATCTTCCTTGTGCCACTTCAGAGGAGCTTGATCTCCGCAGCCCTGCCACTTCAGAGGAGCTCTGATGTTCGATGTTCGCATTCAGGATGGGAGGAAGGGAGAGCTGCTTGAATCCGCAGCTGCTGCTCTTTCTCTGCTCTCTGCTATCCTCCTTTGCCATGAACTGCTGCCTTCTGCCCTGGAGCCAGCCAAGTATGGACTGAAACCTTCACTAACTGAGCTAGATAAATCTTTCCTTCCTTCATTTTGAGTGTCGGGTATTTGTGCCAGAAAGGAGTGAAAGTAACTGAGACAACTGGGAATCAAACTCATGACCTAATGTGAAGTTCATCGGTAAAATAGAATTTAAAGCAACTGGTCTCAGGCCCAGAGTTTCTTCAGAGAGTTACTGCAGATTCTTGTGCTGTGTTAAATTTTAATGCTGAGGCAAATTGCATAAGAATTCATCACTAAGATCCAGATATTCCAAGTAATGTTTTCTTTATGGACAGAACAAATAATTGGATGCAAATACTTATAGCAGATAATTAGATGAGTCAGTGTAATGCTTATGAAACTTAATTTTAAGAAATAATTAAAACAGTATGTGCTTACTGTAGAAAATTAAGAACTGGGGAGAAGGGCAAAAAAGAAAGTGAAAAGCAAATTCAATTCATTACAACTACTCTGGTTTGTTACCTGCTTCCTTCATTCTACAGTGTCATAAGTATCACTCCTCATCTTCACATATTGTTAGGGTTTGTGTCTTGATGTCTCCCCAAAGCCTCAAGCAATCTTGGATGGGGCTTTTTCAGAGGTGGCTGGATCTAGAGTGTGCGATTGATTTATGATGCAATGCTGGGATTAAGGTTGGGTGACTACTTAATCAATCCACTGATGGGATTGACACTTCCCTAACTCCTGCCGACTGTATACAATAGAAGGGACAGAAAAGCTTCCTCCCCTTGTTGCTTTGGCTGCCTGCTGGGCACCATGAAACCACCTCTGTGAAACGGCCTGCCTTGGAGCCAGCTGATTATGGACTGAAACCTCTACGCACTGTAAGCTAAATGAACCTGCTCTCTTTACCTTTGGGGGTCAGATACTTTGCCTCAGCAACAAGAGAAAATAACTAAGACACATGTATTCCCACAACATTGTTTTTCCTGGTAGGAGTACGTCTCCTGAGTGGATCAAATTCTTTTAACCAGACCTTTTGACATTTCGCTTGCTTTCCGTGTTTTTCCTGACTGTAGGTAAAGCTGTGGTGAACATCAGTGCATTTTTTGCAGACCTCTTTATTTCTCCTGGGATAAATTCTTAGATTTGGACTTGCTGTGGTGAGGGGTGTAGCCTTCTCAAAGTCGATATAATGCAAATTGTCATATTAATACAGACATACGTATTTCATTAGTAGTTTATAACATATTTTTCCCATAACACTAGATCTAATGTAAAAAAAAAATCTTACCCACTTGATTGGTGGAAAATGATATTCTTATGCTTCAATTTGTAGTTGTTCATGCATTGGTGAAACAGGTTAGCTCACTCTGCAGGATATCTTCTTTTGGGAATTAGAGTTAAACCTTCTTTTTTACCCCCCTCATATATGTGTTCCTTTTTCTCTTATTAGCAGTAAGACTTCTTTAGAGAGAGAAGGGATCAGACCTTAGACATATGTGCAGAGATTTTTTTCTTTGGTGGAACCAGGGATTGAACTCAGGCCCTTGTGCTTGCCAGGGAAGTGCTTATTCCACTGAGCCATTTCCCTGGCCCAAAAATTTTGTCTTTTTCAGTTTCCCTTTAGTTTTTTTTTCCATGGCAGAACCAGGGATTGAACTCGGGCCCTTGGCTTGCCAGGGAAGTGCTTATTCTACTGAACTATCTCTTAGTGCCCTCCCTTTAGTTTTTAAAGTAGGTTTTTCTCATTTTTCCTGTGCATGAATTGTGTGTTTTTGACATTATTTTTGTTTGCTGTTGTGCTCAGGAAGGATTTATATTCTAATACCAAATACATATCCTCTATATTTTCTGATAGTTCCATTATTTCACTTTTGTATTTACTTATAAATCCCTTTGCTATATGTTTTTAGTGTAAAGTAAACGAACTCAATTTTTCAAGTCTACCTGGGGACAAAGTCATCATCCTTGAATGATATCATTCTCTGATAGTAAATTCATTTTCACACATCAAGATATACTGATTTGACTCTCATTACAGGCTGGAATCCTGTTTGCTCTCTGATTGTGGACTTGGGAGAGTGGAGGATGGGAGGTGGGGGTGCGCTTGCCACCATCTGTCTGCCTTCTGGATTTGCACCTATTCTGGGTCCTCCTCCACTCCCTGCAGCCATGCCTCCCCAGTGCAACTTTCCAAGCCCCTAGCCCCAGCGGCCTTTGTTCCTGGGAAGAACTCCTGGGCCTGTACCATGGGTCCTACAGAGGTGGGATCCAGGCACACGCACTACTTTCTTTGCCTGTTCTTCCCGGGTTGCCTGAGTGCAGGACCAGACAGATTTCTAAGTCACATTCTCTTGGATTCCTGCTGGGTGTTTGGTGAAGACTGAGCCTCCCAGCTTCTTCACAGAGCCTTTGCATCTGTGCCCCGGGTGAAATGGATGGCAGCTCTGCAGGGCATCTTGGAACAGGGATAACATTCTCACATTTTTTATAAGTGACCAGATGGTTGTACCTGTGTGTGGTTATCCTTTTGAATGTTTATAAAATTCAAGGAACCACAATTCAGAAACAGGGATATTTAAAGGCCGTCATGGTAGAATAGCCATGAATTTGCCTTTAACAGGCTGCTTAATATCCCAGGAGCCAGTGCAATGTTCAGGGAGTGCTGGGGGTCAAGTCAGAAGTCCTCTGTTTGGGTCCTGACATGGGACCATACAGCTGTACAACCTTGGGTCATTCGCTTAGCCTCTCTGAGTCTTCATTGGGACGTTAAAGGGATGCTTTCTGTTCGAGAACAGCTGCTATCAGATTATAAGGAGGATGCTATCTAGTACTCTCCTGCCTGCAGAAACTGTGAAAGTCTGCATTTATAGTATCTGCGAATGCACATCTTCCACTGAATCATGCACACAGTAGTCTGACCAGAGCAGGTGGCAGATGGGAGCGTAGCATTGTTGGCACCAGTGTGTAGCTTTTCCCTTCTCCTTCTTCCTCTCCCAAAGACAAGATGAAGATATTCCATATCTCCTAAGACCTCTTGACAGCTTCACTTTAAATTGCAAATAATTTGATGATGGAAAGCTCTAAAATATTTACCCTGTATTCATTTGAGATTTAAATTCAAATGTAAGGATACTTTTTCAAAACTGAAAAAAAAGTTGGTCAATGCAGATTTCTCTACAGGCCATGGAGAATAGAGGAGGGAACATGTCATAGACAAAAAAGAAGAGTGACACTTGGACTGGGTGTTGAAGCCTCAATAGAAGTTTTCCAGGTAGAGAGAAAGTACATTCCAGAGTGGAGGAAAGTGAATCAGTCGTCCAAAGTTTGGCACTTTGTGATGAAGCAAGGACAAGAGGCTGCTGAGATCAGAGGGGAGCTTGTGATGGAAAGCATGGGTTATCCTAACCAGAACACAGTGGGGAAACCACTGAACACGTTCACATCGCAGGGTGATGGCAGATTCGTTGTTCATAAACTAAGCTCTGGAAACTGAAAAGGCAGACTGGAGCTGGGAAGCCTTCCTCTTTAGGTTCAAACAGTGCTTTACAGTTTGTAGCAACCTTGCACCTGTTATCCTGAGTGCCTCCATTCTCTAGTGGTGAGTACTAAGTTCACTATGCAGGTGAGGCACCTGCATCCCCAGGTGTGAAGCACCTGAGCCCCCCCACCCGTGGGTTGGCTGGGGAAGCAGCAGTATCACCCTACCAGCCCCTCTCAGACCAGAGTGCTCACTTTTTGGAAGTAAATTTTACCAAGAAATTCTGAGTATTTTTATAACTTGCTTAATGAGAGCTGTCTTTCAGAGTAGCTTTAACCTTGATAAAAGATTAAAAACTACATCTTGATTCAGTGTAGCAGAATCACGTTTGCCTTACTCTTGCCGCTCTTCTGTCATGAAAGCATGCTACAAGCTGACGGGTTGTTGTAGGGAGCCCTTTTGGATCCTGTCTGGGTCTGGGAAGTTTATATTTTTAATCCCATGGATGAGTTATTGGGATGCTGTCAAGTTAATTTTAATTTATCACTTTTAGTGTAAGCAACAGTGAGACTAAGGACACTAAAGCTTTGGGGAGCCAAGGGGTTCTACCTATAACCATGGTGTTGGCTATCTGGAACAAAGGCTATCTCAACCCAGGGCCGAACCTGGGTTTTATTCAGTCATGAAGGAGAACTGGTTTGAGGATGAATGACTGAGAGTGGCAGGAAGTTGGTGAGTACTGTGAGTTGGGCTAGCTAGGAGGCCTGCATTTATCTCTGCAGTATTCAGAGAGAAGGTTATGCAGAGAGTAATCTGCGTTACACAATTAAGAGTGTATCTAATGCTTTGGGGTCCAGTGCTTTATATCTGATGTGTAATCTTTCAAGCCCCAGGAAGTCATAGCCTCTATCTTTTTTTTTTTTTTTTTTTTTTTTTTTTTTTTTTTTTTCCAGAACTGAGGATTGAACGCAGGCCCTTGCACTTGCCAGGCAAGCACTTATTCCACTGAACCATTTTCCTGGCCCCTTATAGCCTCTATCTTGAGACTCAATCCCAACAGCGTGGAACATTGGCTCTTTGTTCTGTCTCAACCCGGCTCACATTAAAGAGAAGCAGGTGTGGGTCATCAGGGAAACATGTGTCTGCTTTAAAGACTACCACCAATACTTAGACCAACATGCATTGTTTAAAGCCAATTGAAGGGATAAGTAAAATTCCTCACCAGCTCTGCATATATCAATACATGGAAATAGGGTCAGGCTTAGCCAAAATGGAGACAACTGTTCTTCTTTCAAGGAGAGTCACTCAGGTGGTCCTTTATAGTTGATTTTTTTGCTGATTAGCTAAAATGAAAAGAAAATCCCCTCTGCCTTTTGATTAGGCTAGGATATAATGTATCTGGGATTTATGTTCAGGTCACGACTGTAGCTTTGGTCAGGTCACTTGTCATAGATTTAAGTTGGCACTGAGGCTGTGCCTTCTTACTGTTTAACAGTGACTATACACTGAGGGTGGCAGGCTTATGTTCTCTGTGACATGCATGAGGATTCTTTATAAGTGACTTCAGTCCCATCTTATCCTGAGTCCCATCTGCTGGTGAAACGGAAATAAAACTCCCACCTGAAGGGTACTTGGGATGAGTTCATGCTCTCTAAAACTGAAGAATAAATTTTAGGGACAAACAGAAGTTAAGAACAGAATATATTTTGGGGAAAGTAGAACATATTTATTAGGGGAAAGAAAGCTCCTGTCCTAGAGAGGGACAGAAAGGGGACCTGAGCAGGTTGCCCTGGGAAGCTGTGTCTTCCAAGGAGTTTTATAGAGTAAAATCATGTCATGAGGCAGGTCTAAGGTGGAGAGCGTGAGAACTCACTTACATGAGCAGGAGGTGGGTCAAAACTGTGGCCAACCAATAAGGTTACAAGCACCATTGCCTGCGTGAAATGCATTAAATCCAGGACCAAATGGGGAAGCAAGTCTTGTACCAAGCAGGCAAGAATATAAAACAGGAGTTTATCTAGTAGCCAGTAGCTGTTGGATTAGTGACTGTTCTTGGCTGCCTCAAGGTGATGATCAATCCAGGATGCTGACTGGTAGGGAGGCAAGCATTTGCTTGGCCTTTGGTCTTTAGGTCTGGCCCACAGCTTAAGCATCCGTTCCCCTTACAGTTGCAGTGGATCTTGTCTTCCATGTTGTCTCCTTGAGGGCTGGGCCCTCTCTGACTGCCTGTAATGTTTCTATCTAATTCAGCTGCCTACAACACTGGGGCTGTCACCCTTGCATCTGTTTTTTTATTATTAATTTTAGTGAGAAAAATAGCAGTGAGACAGTTTCAAAACAGGTTAGTAGGACAGTTACACTAATTAATACATTGCATATTGTTGTCTTCATAGTGGTTATTCATAGTACAAGATGCAGACATGATATCTTGTCTAAACCCTATTAGTACAAATCTTTCCTCTTATTTAGCTATGAGAAAGTAGCTGTATGTCTATGCGAACTATTTTATATATCCAGATATATACATATATATTTTTTTCCACTACAAAATGGTCCTTCATTTATATTATCTTTTTTTGTTTTGTTTTGTCAGAGATGGGTGTTCCATTGCCATTCAAATATTGTAGGTGTGTGAATTCAGCAAAATAATTCAATGTAGTCCAATAGTCTACAATAGTAGTGGTTTATCAGCAGAACTGGCCATGTCAGAAGTTGTTGACTTGAACCTTTTACAACTCAGCATATTAATATGACTTTGCTTTTTATATTTTGTGGTTAAACTTTTCTGCTGGATGGTTAGGACCAAGTTAAAGCAAGACCTATATAACTAAAAATATAACTTTTGTATCTGACAAGGTCAGTCAAATCTCCAAGATTTATCCTGAAACCATGTGGACCAGCTTGTAGATCCCTTTGCCAGTGTCAGCATGTAGGATGAGTCATGGCCATTGCTTGACCAATTTGCTCTCTCTATGAAAGCCTGAGAGCATGTTTTCTCGCTAGGTGACTCTCCTTAAGCACTCCCTCATTGTTGATCACTTGAGTGGAGCTTTTGGTGAGGCTGTCCCATGCTGCTGCCTGTTCTGATGGGAGTCTAAAGCAAAATTCTCTCATTGTTTCTGCTTTTCAGATTTGAAACCAGAAACAAGTCTCCAAATCTTCAATTTTAATAAAACATGGTTAGAAATAGTCTACGTCAGTCACAGAAAGTTGAACTGTACTGATGTAAGAAGTGGGTGGATAGTTCTTGAAATAACTATGCCAACGTGTGTACTTAAAGGCACCTACCTACTTGTGTCCCCCCTGTGATATGGAGGACTGAACCCAGGGCCTTTGCACTCAGTTACATCTTCAGCTATTTCTAAATTTTTTGTTTAGAGATGGGATCTTGCTTGCTAAGTTGCCCAGGTTGATCTTGAATTTATAATTTTCCTACCTTACCTTCATAGAGCACTGGGATTGCAGGTGTATGCCAGCATACTTGGATAAATGTACCTATTATTTTAGAGAAAAGATGAAGTGGAAAAGAGCTCAAATAGATGCTATGTGCTCCGCAGGAACCTGTCTGAGTTTACGCAAGTCTAGTTTTTTTTTTGTTTTTTTTTTTGTATTTTTTTAGGGAAAAAGATAAAACACTTACAGGGTGTTCAGGGTCTCACTACTAGGTCGGATTTGTAGTGATCCACCTGTTTATAGCCTCCCAAGAGCTGAGATTACTGGCACACACCACCATGCTAGTCTAGTTTTTATTGGATGATACA
This sequence comes from Ctenomys sociabilis, assembly GCA_004027165.1. Lineage (NCBI taxonomy): Eukaryota > Metazoa > Chordata > Mammalia > Rodentia > Ctenomyidae > Ctenomys > Ctenomys sociabilis. The sequence goes on from PVKA01032841.1 coordinate 11,623, forward strand.
TATTTGTCAAGGTAGTTCCCACATATGCCTGTAGTGAGAGCATTTTTTCCAGCTATACATTAAAAGGGGAAGAAACTGTGTCTTGTGAACTGTGTTACCATGGTCCAATCTAAGAAATGTACTAACTAATTTGAAACAAGTGGCTTCTCATTTTTTACCTTAGAAAGGGCAGAGATTTAGCAATTCTAAGAAAGAACCACATGGTGGTTACAAGGAACCACATCTTCTACAGTAACTTTTCCCCAGAGAAATGAAAGCATACTCTTCATGAGACTGTGCCAGGGTGACCCCTGATGAAAACGAAGAGCATAATAAGATCTCCAAGCTTAGCAGTGGTCTTCTTTGTGCGCTCAGATGGACAGGGCAGGTGCCAACATTCTCAGTGGTTCAGTAAGCTAGAAAAAGAGCCACAGCCTTGGCCCTGCCTAATTGTTTTGCATACATACGATTTTCAAGCCTTATTCCTAGCAGGAGCAGGACTTGTGTGGGTTTAAGTGCAGGACTTGCATGGTTTTAAGTGCCTGAGGGTAGTCAGTCAGTGGGAATTCCAGGAATTTGAGGTAGTGGGTAATATAGCAGTCAGGCTCCTTTTCCCCTGCTGGAGGCCTCTTGTCCCCAGGCTTGTCTCTGGGGCGGGGCTTCTGGCTGCTCAAGTATGTTTGGGCAACTAACACCCTTAGGAGTTCTGAGTAGTTCTATTTGGATTGCATCAAAATCTGTTCCCTCAGATGTCTTCTGTTTTCATAAAAAATTGAAAATCCAGTTTTGTATTAGTCCTAGAGAGAACAGAAGTCATTTTATTCATTTTTCTCTTCCATCTTTATTAAATATATATTTTATATTTTTCACACCATGTTCTTTTCATTGCTCTTTTTCCAGGTTAGCCACTTTTCATAAATCTTGCCATGTTTTGCACACTCTAACTTCACGATCTAACAAAATGGAGAATTTTTTTTAAAGTTGTAAGAAATAAGGTCTGTTGTGTGATTAGTTATAAAGTGCATTATAATTTGGGACTTAATTTTCTTTGTATCTTTTTTCCCCATCTTAAGTAGTAGATAACAAGAATATTCACTGTGGGTAAGTGGTACATGTACACAACACATCTTAATTCTTTTCACATCCCTTTTCCCTCTCCTTTTCCTATCTTTTAATTTCACTGATATTTTGAATATGAATTTGAAAGTTGTGTTTTGATCATGCTTGGACTAAGATGACATGTACATGACAAGTCTTTTTTTAAGTGTAGAGGAGATGAATGGGGACTACTGGAAAACTGTTCAACCCACACATATCTGTTGCCCTGCTCATTGTTTTTATTAGTATACTATAAAAGAAGGTGAAATTTCAAGTCCATTCCATAGGGTGACTTTTTGTGTGTGAAAATATTTTTATAGAACATCCATACTTTTTTTTTCCAATTAAGAAAGGGACAATGTAAAGGACAATGAAAGAATAAATGCATGAAGCTGCACCACATGCCAGATAAGAATCCTGATCAGAGGCCCTGGGTGCACAAAGACCTTCCAGGGGAATTGTCTGGGAGGAATCGAATTCCCAATTGTCAGCTGCCAAATTGTTCTTTGTACAATTGATCTCCCTGAGAACTTGGCCTGCTGCCCTCCTTGTCCCCAGCTCCCTCCAGTACCCACTGCCATGTTCTAAAAGGGGTTGGTCAGGCTGTGCCTGTGCTCACTGCTACAGAAAGGCTTGGCAAGACTGGTATCAGGAAGGGCACAGGCAGGCAGCTGCAGCTAACTCCTTGCAGGTCAGGTGGTTTTCTTTCTTAGCTTTCAACTACAATAAGAGAATTTAATCATGTTCTCTCTACAGGTGGATTGCCAGCAAACCATGGTGGGTTTTAAACATTCCACAATGAATAATGCTGTAATAAAAATTTCATTTCCGTCAATTGATATAAACAAGATTTCTCAGAGTTCCTGTTTACCAAAGTGACAAACAGAAATAAAATGGAAACAAGTAAAATCCAATTATGCAAACACACACTATGTTGACAATAGAGCCCTTTTCACTTAATAGTGCAGTTCTGTCAAATTTTACTTTTGATTTTTAAGTATTTGTTGCTTTGACCAACTGTGAACATTAATATTGATAATGATTCATAATATGTAGGATTTTTTTTTGGCTGGCTTAGGCTCCCTTGAGAGTGGGTCTGGGGATTGAACTGTGGTCCTCTGCGCCTGACTGGGTTTGCCCAAGCACGCACTTAAACAACTGAGCTAACCCACAAAGCCCCATAATAATGTATTTTAAACACTTTAGCGCATTCTGATCAACAGGAAAAAATTAAAATTTGATTTATATAATATATTTATATAGACTTAAAGTAATCATGTAATATTTTCAAGCATAAAAATGTATTGTGTTAGTATAAAAATCTGTGGAGGGAAAAGTAGAATTAAAATATAAGATGAAAAGGATGAGTGAATGTCAGAAAAGAATGAATGAATGGAAGAAGTTTGTTATTTCTTTTCTTCATAATACACTCACATCTGGCAAGGGTTTCCCAGTATGGTACTAGAATCAAGTAAATATGCCTGTATTACCTTCTGTCCCTCTCCTCACCTCTGTCTACCTGTGGTAACTCCTATTCTGTCATGTATTTATTGTTCTCAGCCAAGTTTTTGCAGGGCTTATGTAATATACTGATTTGAGAGCTTTCTCTGAAAAAAAAGAATGGAAAGTTATAAGTAAAAAATGCTCGTTCCAGGACTGGTGAGATAGCTCAGTGACTACAGCGCCTGCTTAGGTAACGTTAGGCAAGCGCAGGGACCGCAGTTCCCTCCCCAGCGCCACAGCGCCAGCCCCGCCCCTAGGGTGTGCCGAGCTGGGCCGGAGACAGACTCGGGAGTAGTGGCACAGGCCTGTAATCCCAGCGCTGGGGAGGCTGAAAGCAGGAGGATCACCATGAGTCTGAGCTGCATAGTGAGACCCTGAAACAACCAAATACATTAAAAAAAAAAAAAAAAAAGTTCACTCGGTGTGCCTTTGGGCTTCCATCTGAGAATCTACATTTGTTGTTAAAGTATCTTCAGATTTAGGAAAGAGCAAGAAGTGAAGCCACCTGAAGTTTATAGTTTAAAGTGTGTGTGTGTGTATGTGTGTGTGTGTTTCTATAAGGATACACAAGCATCCCTGAAAAGTACCATATGCTAGTTTTAGTTGATTTTAAGTTTACATATAATACATTTTGTTCCTCACAACAGATATATCACTGGTATGTATGGGAATTTTGTGGAATAAATGTATATACTGTGTATATGATCCAGCTTTTGAAAATCAAAACCCTTCAGGTTTTTAAACATGTAGTGAAGATTTGAAATGTGCAAGGGCACAAAGAATTTCTCGAAATTTGTCCAGAGTTATGTATGCTCAGAATTTTGGAGGGGTGTCATGCTGTAGGCCAGGCTTCCCCGTCTTACACACTAACTCTGGAAAGGGCACACAGCTGAATCCTATGAGGTGGGCAGAAGCTCTGAGGGCCAGGAACTGACGTGGGTGTCAGAGCTATTAATGTGTCTTGGTCCTTGAGAAGCATCCTGCTTTCCCCTTTGCCTTCCTGGGAAGCTTGGAAAATGCTTTCCCTGCTCTTCTCCATCTCCTTCCCCTTACTGCGTCTGCACCCCCTGTGTCTCAATGCCAATGCCAGTTTGAAGAGCAAAGAATTAAGGCTGGGGGTATAGCTCAGTGGCACAGGTGCCCACCTGGCAAAGAAAGACACGGCCATGAGATCGATTCCCAGTACAAAAAAATGGAACTGATGTGGCATTGTTTGATCTCATTTAAAACATTTGAGCACTTTTAAAACTGGACATTTTCCTATGTCCTCGGAGCAAATAGAAGTCTTTAATGGCCAGTTTCTCAGTGGCAGCAGGGTTATACATGACATGTCACTTCTTTGTTCATTGTCATAGGAAAAATCGCCTTCCAGTTTGGTGGTGGTGGTGGTAGGCAGGACTTAATTCAACCCTGCTAACTTTGTTGGCATTTATTTAACTATGACATCTGCCGTTGTTTGTAAACTCTTTGATGAGTAGGGATTGTGTCCCACACATCTTTTTCTTTTTGTTGTTGTTGTTGTTTGATTGTCACAGCAAGGGGCTGGGGAGATGGCTTAGCGGAATAAGTGCTTCCCTGGCAAGCACAATGGCCTGAGTTCAATCCCCAGTTCTGCCAAAAAAAAAAAAAAAAAAAAAAAAAAAGCCATTGTCAGATTGTCATAGCAGCTGAGTACTTAGGTAGGAAAATGGAATTAAAAATAAAATCACACTTTATTGACTCCAAATTATATTGATGTGTTCATTGATGAAAAGCATTTATTGAGTACCTGTTTGTGCCAAGGGATTTCAAGGGGCTGATGGTCTAATAGCAAATGAAACAAAAAATGTTTGTTGCTTGCTTACCCTGAACTCTGTTCCTACGCCATTTCTTTCATGTGCTTTTCAAAAAGTGCTAAGGGTTCTTAGTACTCTCATGCTATTGATGGGTAAGCTGATGCCAGAAATGTGAAGGAATTTGCTGGACAAGTGAACAAACATGCAAGATTCAGACCCCAGTGCAGGTCACACGCTCTGAACTGCTCCACTGTCAGTCCCTGGGAGAAATGAGGCTTAGCCATTGGCTTGACCTAATTGGAAAAGAACTCTAAATATGGGACTTTTGTGTGATGTCATAACTATCTATTCTTGACAAAATAAGAATTTTATAGTTGAGACTCAAGTATGATAGAACATACATCTTTTTTTTTTGAGATTTTTATATTAGAAACTCAGGGGGGAAATGTTTGTTAATATTTTGGCATTTTTAGAAAGGTCTGTGAAGGTCAGAGGATTGTTCTTTATTTTGATTGAAGTAACGGTGAATTTATCTCCTCTGCGAAGAAAAACAAATGGAAAAGATAAATTTTTCCTTTGCATAGCAGCACAATGTAGGACTTTCCTTCGCATAGCAGCATGAAACTGTTCTGGGCTGGGACAGTTGCGACACTGGCCTCGGGCCCTGGGCCTGGCTCCCAGCAAAGGCCGGCTCTCTGGTTCTCACTCAGGCACTTCATGAACCTTCCAGGCTTTTTTTTTTTTTTTTTAAATATGACTGTTAGCTTACATTTTCCAGTGTGTTCAGTCTTTTTTTCAGAAGTGTCTGTGGTGGACTTTTGAGGGTGAGGACGCATGTGGTCAGTGTTGCAACAATTTCAGGGGCTTGGAAATGAGACTGTTTTATTGTGACTACCAGTTTTCTTGCAGAATCCTTGTAATTCTTCAATGTTGGATAATGTTGAAGAGTTACACTTTAATGAAATGCAGTTTGAGAGCATAACCTTTTCCAGAAACATGCTTGTAAGTCAATATACGCATAAGTCAAAGTAAATTTCTCCATAAGAGATAATGGAAACTCAAACAACTAATTCCACAACCCAAAAATATTCATATAAAGTGATTACAACAGTGCAGAATAATACAAAATAATAAAAACTAAATGAAATATAAAGAAAAATAGCAAATTAACCTGCATTTACCTTTGAGAACCTTGATGGCCAGTGCGAAAGAGATAAGGAAGCCAGGAATGTTCTTGGTGAAGGAGGGTTTCCACCATCACTAACAGAATCACTTCGGTGGAATCTTTTTCTTTTCATGGAACATTAACAAGGAGCCTAGCCAATGGCACTTGCTCTTACAACCTTTGGAGGATTCTGCAGATAAGAAGCATTACGCAGCCATTACACAGATTCATTGTACCATGGGAGCCTTGATCAGGCGGCGCTTTTCCACAGAATTTCATAGTTTCTCACCTTTTGCTCATTTGCTTAACCTCATTTGAAGTGAGAGATTCCTCCACCTTTTTCTCCTCCTTTTCTGTGGATGAGAACCACAGATTGTCTGCTCTGAGTTAATCTTTTCTGAAGTGAGAGTATTACTTACAGTCTCACAATCCCTCAGAGAAAGAGAGGAGAGAGAGATGGTTACGCTGTGGTCATGTGATATGGTATTTAGCATCACTTATTACTTATATTGCAAGACATCTCTTGTTTATCAAGCGAAAATTGATGAGAAGTGGGTGTTCCTCTTGCAGAGCCCTCACAGAACAAAGTGTTGGATTTGGTTATTTTGGAAAGAACACTGGAACAATTGTAAAAAAAAAAAAAAAAAAAAATCATGTGGAGCCTTAGTTGTTTGAAATCCTAAACAAGGAAGGGCTCAAAATGATAGCATTTTCTAGAAATTAAAACTTTCATTTTTTAACTATCATGCCTCCCTTTGTTCTGTTGGGCATCTCTTAGAAATCGTTTCATGCATTTTCTGCTTCTCAAATGGAGCCAAATCATGGACTGTTTTATGTCTCATAATCTCTACCAAGACATCATTATGGACTCGGTGTGACAAGCGGTGTTCTCTGCGTCTGTCAGGACAGGGGCCCACTGTCCCGACACCTGCCTGGGGCTGCTCCTCTGTGGGCACTCCGGGGTCTCCTGCAGACTGACACCTCTGCCTTTCCACTGGGGCTTTTCCCCAGTCCTGGGAAGCAGGTAGTTGCAGCTCTTTTCCTTCCTGCTCACTGCTGCTTCTAACGGGCAGTGAACTCAGACAGAAGGTAACTACGAACTGGAACTGTTTGTAAAGCAAGAGAGAAGAGTGCTCAACAGAGCTCTAGAGGCAAGGTTGGTGCTTGTGCCTGGGCCACCCCTGTTGTTCTCCATATACATCTAATTTCATACTCTTTACATGGACAACATTGGATGCACACTCGGACAGCTCACCAGAAGACACCTTGTTTTCTTTTCCCCTGCTCAGCTACTATTCCAACTTTACTGATTGATAGTAGTGCTGAGATTTGACCATGGCCTTTGTGCTTGGCTGTAGCCCTCACCCTTTTAAGTTTGAGACAGAGTTTCCCTAAGTTGCCAGGTTGTCCAGGCTGGACTTGAATCTGGCAGTCCTCCTGCCTCAGCCTCCTAAAAGGCTGGGATTGCAGTTGTGTAACACTCCACTTGGGCCCAGCAGTGTTGGAGATAGATGATGCCCATGGAAGCTCTGAATGAATGATTAAATTTAACTAATTATGCAACTTTCAGGTTTTTACAGATAATCCCAAATCAGACACATGTGAAGTGAACCAACTGTGAGCTTCATTTTTCTTTTTTTTTTTCATTTTTCTAAAATAAAGCACAGTGTGAATATTTTTAATCTCTTTACCATTTACATATCGCCAAATTAAAATGTAAAAAAAGTACAAGACCACAATGCTACATTGAACTGTCACTCAAATTTACTTTGGAAAGAGGAACTATTCTCTCCTTTCTATAAGAACTTCCTAGAGTTCTAGTTCTCAGTTTTTCTTTTCCAGAAAACTTACAAAAAGTTATTGAATTTCTTTATTTTGTCTTTTAAAGAATACTTTCAGAAGTAAGGAAATGAGACTTTGTGGACTGGAGATTTTTTTTTCCTGAGGCAAGATCTCCCTATGCAGTTCCAGCTGACCTTGAACTCACATATGTAGCCTAGGCTGGTCTGTAACACACAGCAGTCCTGCCTCAGCCTCCCAAGTGCTGGGAGTACAGGCCTGTGCCACCATACCTAGCCTTAGACATTTTTTTGTCTTGTTTTCTTTTACATCAAATGATTTGACTAAAAATTTGAAGTCCTCAAGGCCTGGGGTCCAGCCAGGCCTGTAAATCCATGGGAAATAGGAAACCGTGCTTTTGAGAGTAATGATCCAGGGGTAGCTCTTCTTTAGAGAGGATACTGGTGCTGTGGCCAGTCTGGGCAGGCACACAGTGTGGACCATCATCCTAGAGAGCCTCTCTCTGGAGGTTGTCAGAGCCTGTGTGGGGCTCCTGGGAGCCACAGAACCTGGGGCATCATTGCTGGCAGCATATTGACTTCAGAGGTAAAACCTAAGGCCTGTGGGTAATGTTTTAAGGACTGTGAAGCTGGTGTATGTAGCTGAAGGCTGAGCCAGAATGGGTGTCATCTCAGGCCCTGCCTGAGGCCTGTCCACCTTGTCTGATCAGAAATACATCAGCCCCTGCCTGTCTGCCACCCTCTTCTCTCTGGTCTCCATCTCTGGCGAAGACCAGCCTGGTGTCCCTGCAACCGGGTCCATCGGCCCTTTTCTGTGAGGCCCACCCAGCACCCTGGGCTGAGGGCCCCAGCACCAGCTGTTCTCACAACTGTGGGAACCCACGTGGATGTTTCTTTCTCCTCTAACTGATTAAGCTTTTACTCTACCACAGAATTTTTTTTTTTTTTCACAGAATTTTTTTTGTGGAGCCTTTTTCTTTTTTTTCTTTTTCAACCAGAAAATGCTACCTACAACTTTCTGGAAAATTCTTAATGGTTTCAGCAGCATCTCTGTGGTTGCATTGACTCAGCACTTTTGGCCCATTTTCAAGAATGGATGTCAGATTTTTGTCACTTCTATGAGGAAATAAATGAAGCAAGACTTCAGGAGAAGCACTGTATAATATGAAATTGCATCACCTTTCTCTTGAAGAATACTTTTAGAGTTCTGAGTTGTTTTCAGGGAAATCTGTATGCTGATGCCTGGACAGGCAAGCAGAAGTGGTAGAGTTTGGCCCTTGCTTCTGCCTCATTACAGGGAAATTAGAATTGTCACTCCTCCCACTCTGTAGAGGGTAGAATGAGATGTGATATGTGTGTGTGTGTGTGTGTGTGTGTGTATGTGAACATATATATGAATGTACCTGGAAAATACATTAGAGGGGCTTTAGAAATATAGGCATTTTCATTACTGGAAAGGCTAGCAAGAAAGACCTTTGGGCTAAACAAGAAACTTCAGCTAAATTTAGGAAATAGTGATTTATTCTCTCCATGGGCCATTGCAATACACTTTCACGGGTTAAAGTTCCCCCAAGTCCTGCAGGAAACAGGTCTTGTTCAATTCTATTTAACTTAATGTTTCTCAATATTTTTCTGTCTCTCTTGCTAGTTACTCTGATCCACTGTGAGTGAAATTTTTGGAGGGCGTGTGGATTCTTGGGGAAGACCGTGTGCTATTTCTTTTGGCTGCTTATTTATTTGCTGATTTTTAAGTTTATTTCACATGTGAGGGATCTCCAAACAATGAGTTATAGACCAGGGAGGTATTGTTGTATTTTATTATAGAAGTATATGTGTACGCATGCAAATACACATGCGTCTACACATACACACTTGCATGTTTCCACATGGATTTTTATAAACAAGTAGGAATGTGTTGCCAGATTCTGATAAGTGGTATTTTCATTGTGTGAAAGATTTCACATTTTCCTTAACTTTAAACTATTTACTTATTTGTGCATGCTTACGGTGCATAGCGAGTTCATTTATTGTGGGGAGTTCATACCTGTACGCATGTTAATTGTGCCTTTCCCACTTCCCTGATGCCTCCAACATGTGTCCCCCTTCCCAACTGCAAAAGCCCTATTTCCACTTTTTCTTCAATTCTCTGTTTTAATCTCCTTTCTCTCCCATTTTCTCCCATCTATTATTCCCCTCCCCACTAGAAAAAGACTGTCCTGCTTCTTCTTGTCTTTTACTTTGCTCTTTATGTGTATTTTGGATTGCTCATATAAGAGCAGCCATTTGACATTGAGGCTTGTATGTTTTATTTCACTGCACATGATGGTCTTCAGGGGCATCCATCCATTCCCAAACTACACTTTCTTTATCCACTCATCTGTTGGTGGACATCTCGGCTGTGCCCAGGAGTGAGCAGTTACAAACTGTGCTGCTATAAACATGACTATACATGCATCTCTGTGATATGATGACTTTAATGCTCCAGGGAAGATAGCTAGAAGGGGAGCGGCTGGATCAAGTGGAATTTCTAGTGTTTGTTTTTCTGAGGCATCTCCATGCCGATCTCCACAGTGGTTGTGCTAGCTTACGTTCCCACTAATTTACTTTTCTCATTGCTGAAACAAAATATCTGACACCTGGAATTAGAGGAGGAAAGGTAGTTTTGGTTCGCAGCTTGTAGAGGTTTTAGACCGTAGTTCGCTGACCCCAAGGCAAGGTGACATGGCAGAGGGACGTCACAGAGGAGAAACAGATCATAGTGGGCAGAAGGCAGCAAAGTAGTGAAGTGGCAGTAGCAGCAGCAGCAAGCTGTGAACACAGCCCTTGTTCTGTCCCTTATAGTCTATCCAGGCCACGTGTTTTAGGGTGGTCCTTCCCATCACCCACATGCAGAAGCATGACGAACCAATCAGTGGACTAATTAGCAACCACACACCCTTAATCCCAGCATCACCCACTTACTCTCCAGCACTACTCTACATCTAGGCATTTCTGAAATGCTGTACTTAGGACTGCATTAGGATTTGGGGAGATATCTAGACACAAACCATAATACCTACCAACAGTGTTGATATACCCTTCCATGCATCCTTGCCAGCATTTATTATTCTTTCATGTCTTGATTATAGATATTCTTTCAGGAGTAAAGTGATATCTCAGTGTTGTTTAAATTTGCATTTCTCTAATGGCTAGCAAAGTTGAACATTTCTTTGTGTATTTACTGGCCATATGAATTTTCTCTTCTGAGATGTGTCTATTTTCATTTCAGTTGCCCATTTTTTGATTGGATCTTTTATTTTGGGAGCTTTGTTTGAGTTCTTTATATATTCTAGATGTTAGTACTCTTATCTGAAAAACAGCTAGCAGAACTTTTTTTTTCCCCATTCTTCAGATTGTGTCTTCATTCTGTAGGTTGTTTTCTTATTCTATAAGTATAATCATTTTTATGATAGTGATTCTGCTGCCTACCTGGGGACATAGGATGTCTTTCTATTTTCTTTTTAATGTATTTGGTACAGGGTCTCACTGTGCAGCTCAGACTCATAGTGATTCTGCCGTTTTCAGCCTCCCCAGCACTGGGTTTACAGGCATACACCACCACGCCTGGACTTGGTGGCCTGCTCAGCATGCCCAGAGGTGGGGCTGACACCGCAGGTGGTGCTTGGAACCCCAGTCCCTGGCTCATCTAAGCAGGCACTTAGTCCACTGACCTATCTCACTGGCCCTCTGTCGTGGGCAACCTCGCCAGCAAGGAAGACGCGACACCCAGCTCTTCTTTCAGCGGTTTATTCAGGACCATTGAACAATCTTCTCCTCCCTCGGGCCTGCTCATGGCTATATACCAGTGGGTGTCCAACCCCGGAGTGCCACGTGGGCACAGCCGATAGGTCCAGGTACACGGAAGTGAGCCATAGCTTTAGCCTTAGCCAAATGAGAAGTTGTTTGCTACAGAGAGCACTCACCCAGCGGGGGGGTGGAAGGCGGAAACCAGCTCCGTCTTTCAGGCGCGGCTATTCGCAGCTCTCTACAGTTCCCCCTTTTTGTTTTTAGTCAACAGGCAAGAACAGAGACCTGATCTCTATTGTGCAAGCGAAGATATACATTGACATTCACCCAGGTGTTATCTGCCCGAGGGATGCCAGACCCGCTGATACCCTTGTTCACAGAGATGGGAAGGAAGGTATCGAACCCATATGCAATCAGGCATGTTCTTCATGAAACCTCTAAACCACAGAGTGTTTCAAGTGCAGTGCTTTGCCTCGCATCCTGTGCTTAACGATGTTCACGGTGTAAGGTGGCCAGCCAAACAGCAGGGGACTATCCAGTCTCAATGGCTGCAAAGGCTTGAACTGTCATGGCTGTACCGCGACACTGAAGGAACCTAACACGGCAGATGCACCACAGGCATACCAAGGATATCAGCACCATCAGGCCAGCCAGAGCTTCCATTCCCGCCCACTCTTTCAGGTGATTCATGGCGATGGAGAACCATGAAACCAGGCCCTCTGCTAATAGTTCACCGTCACGATGGCCACTCTTAGCTGCTCCATGAGGCCATCAAATTCCCCAGTCCAATTGCCTGGCATTATGGCGAACCGGCATTGGTCTTGGAAACACCGACAGGATTCCCCATTTCAGCTCTGATGTCCCCTGTTGTAGCATCAGGAACATCGTGAGGATCACCAGCAGCACTTCTTTCTTCATTTGTGGTGTCCTTCTTTTCATATTGGGCCTTTCTGGTCAGGTACCCACACCGGATCCCGTTGGTCCTGTGGGAAAACACAAACAGCCCCTCGTGCCCAAGTCAGCACAGGGTCAGGACCTCGCCAGAGGCCTGTTAAAATGTCCTTCCATTTCACCATGCCTCTGCATGTACCACTAGGTTCATAATGCCTGTCAGCCGCAGAGCGCCCTTGAGCGTCCAAATTTAAAAAATTAAGGGTGAATAAGGCTAGAGAAAGTCTCTCCTTTGGGGTATGGCCGTAGCCAACTCCCCCTTTTTGTTTTATATTTTTTATTTATTTTTTATTTTTGTGTCTTTTTGAGACAGGGTCTCACTATGCAATTTAGGATGGCCTTAATCTCACTTTGTAGTTCAAGCTGGTCTTGAACTCACAACAATCTTCCTGTCTCAGTCTCCCAAGTGCTGGGATTACAGGCGTGTGCCACCACGCCCGGCTCTCTTTTTTTTTTTTTTTTTTTTTTTTTTGTTCTTCTTGTCTTTTACTGAGCGGCATTCATTGGTCCAATGTTTTTCCTTCTTGTATCTAGGGCACACCCCAGGCTGGGCCGGGCGTGGCCCTGTGGGCTCTGTTCTGTTTCCCTTTTCAGGGCAGTCCCGTTTTAGGTGTCCCTTTTTTTCACATTTAAAACAGGTGCCCGGGGTTCCCTGGCTTCCTCTTTTGTTTCGAGCCAGCTGAACCACCGCTGCCGCTAGACCAGGATTGGCCAGTGGCCCTCCCAGCTCCCTACAAACTTTCATAAACACAGGAAGACCTAGGGGGAGTTCCACTCTCAATGTCCTCCACGCCTCTGGATTAAAGGTGCGCCCCGAATGACCTCCTCCTCTGCTGTCCCTATAAGGCGGAGGAGCCGTGGGCCCCACCCTACATTCTAAGAACGGGTCACAGAGACTTCCGTTTAACTGCTTCTTCCTTTTTTTTTTTTTTTTTTTTTTCTTGAGCTCCAACCTTTCAATGGCAAGGGCCTCTTCTAGCCTTTTAATGGTTTCTACCAGGTTGGGCTCATCTTCCTCCGAGTCCGAGGACTCTGAGGAGGATTCAGAGGAGCTCGACCCTGGGAGGTCAGAACAACAGCCTCCACCTATCTTCTTACTGCCCTGCTTTGATCCCATTTCATTCTCAGCTTTCTCAGATCTTTCCTCATGTAGCTGTTCTAGTGCTACCCGCCCACTCTCCATTGTCTCACTGCAACGCGGTCCTCTAAGCAGCCTCAGATGGGCTTCCAAATTAGCCTTAACAGCTCCTGTAGAGCC